>JAVCKT010031871.1:3851-14102 GCA_032273925.1 Rhynchotus rufescens | reverse complement strand
GGGAAGGAGCCGAGTCTGAAGGGCCAGTGCTCGGCGGAGCAGATGGACCAAGTGCTGCCCAGCGCAAAGCCTCCTTCAGGCAGACGCCTGACGCCCGTGGCAGTTAAAGTAAGTCCTGGGTCCCGCTGGCAGGTGTCAGAGGGGAGCGTGCGGGGAAACGCTGCGCAGCGTTCAGTTCCCGTGAGGATGAGCAGAGCGGCAGGGCCGAGTGCAGCAGAGGGAAGCGCTGCCTGGCCCCCTCAGCATCTCCTGGCCACCCTTGGTTCCAGCCAGCGCTAGTCTTGACTTGCAGCGGCCCCAGCTCTTAGTCTTCATGCTGCCTTTACCATGTGCACACCAGAGAGCTGGTTCCAAGGGCTAAATGATGGGAAAGGAATGAGTATGAAGCTACGTTTCACCACTTGCCATAAGATGAAGCACCTCCTGCCTCCTCGCGTGCAGAACCTGGATCAAAGAAGCCTCAAGTCCAGCAGGCCTTATACAAAGTATTCCCCACGCTAATCAATGCTGCATGGCAGGGAGAGGGGTGCAGAGCAAAGCAACGGGAATGGGTGGGTTCACAGGCTCTAGCACAGAGGTATTCTGCTTGAAGATCATCCTGAAGTGTTTCTTGACAACTTAACCCCTAGAAAAACGTAACTTCTTCCCAGGGCTAGCCAGTCAAGCCTTGTCGGCTTCTGGCTTTGTAGGCCAACTTCTGACTCTTGGGAATGTCTCATTTTAGCTGACTGAAATGGCCTCTTGTCTTTACAGTATTTTGACAGTTGATCTGGTTGTTCTTTCTTGCCCAGGTTCTGCACCCTGGGCTAGTCCACCAGGTCCAGATGGATCTGTTCCTCATGAAGATAGGCAGTCACATCCTTGGACTTCTCCCTGGCTTCAAGTGGCTCAGTTTGACTGAGATTGTGGAGGAGTTTGAGAAGCTTATGATCCAGCAGGTACGTGTGGTGCCCCGATCTCCACCCACTGAAACGCTACTGCTCCTTCTGGCTACTGACGGCCAAAGTCTGCCTGCGGGGGACCAAATGAAGGCTGTCCTGTTTCTTGGTCACATATATTCTTCTAATCGGTCCCGAGAATATTACTGTAGGAAACATCATATACTCACATAGTAAAAAGGCAAAGTAAAACAGTGTTTGGTAAAACTGTAAGTTTTCTAGGTGGTTAGCATAGTCACAGATCTTTTTGCAGGATGTAGAAGAGAGGTGACTGATGACAAGAAGTGAGCAAGTTTGTGGATGATACCGAGCTGGATGGAGTGGCCGACACTCCAGAGGGCTGTGCTGCCATTCAGAGGGATCTGAACAGGCTCCAGAGTTGGGCACAGCAGTAAAACTTTCTTACTTCCAAATTTACAAAGACTTCACCATGCTGTTAATTGTTCCTGTGTTTCTATTAACAAGAGAAATGAGACTTTTCCATATTAAAACATAATCTGCTAATTTTACTCTTATGCTTAGTTTCTAGTGTCTTCAATCCGTTATAAATCTTGCAGAATCTCAACTCTTTTCTAATCTGCACAACAGAAAAACCCTAGTTGTGAGTTGCTGATACTATTTGAATGTGCCTAAAGGTTCCTAGTGCCAGCTTAGTTGGCAGAGCTTTTGCTGGAGATTCTGAAGACTCAGGATCAGGAGAGCACCTGACAGGCCTGCTGTCCTTTCTTTTCATTGCCCTGTGAAAGAAGGAGAATATTCCTGGGATGCTCCGCATTTCCAAATGAGGGAAGCGGGTTAAGGTCAGCCTTCCTCCCATATCCTTGGGCAGCAGCATGGGCAGGAGAGGATAAAACAGAAGGTAAAGGAATGTTGCCTGGGCAGGAGAGGGGCCGGGCAGGAGAGGGGCACTGGATTGCTGAGGAGAGCAGGGCCAAGACTCTGCACAGTGGGTTATGTTGTATGGATCACATTATTTTTTCCCACTACGTCTGCCTACTTACAAACTGAGGCTAGGGCTGCAATTCTTCCCACCTGTGTTTTGCTACTTGACAGCAAGCTTTGGCTCAGGATCCATCTTATCCTGTTGAAAATATTGCAGTCATTATCTTTTTATTTCCGAGACATCAATAGTAAGAGAAACCTGTTTTTCTAGGGCTCTGGCTTGTGGCTTTTTGTTACCAGCCTCTCACTCTTCCATGAGCGATACTCTAAGTGTGTAAGAAGAACCACTTTGTATTTTCTTTTCATTCTGGCTCTGAGTTTCACTGGTATGAGGTGTTGTACCCTGCAGCCATGACCTCTCGCAGGACTTTCAATCTCCAGTTGCATCTAATTCTCAATCCTCTTTTGCTTCTTGAGATTGACTTACGCTATGAAGCCAGGAACCTGGAACGCTTCCGAGAAAATTTCCTGGATGTTGATTTTGTGAAGTTCCCAACTCCTCTACACCCCTTGGTTACAGCAGATGTTCTAGTGGAAACATTTGAGGTGAGAGCATTGGGTCTGGGAACGGTTGGTAGTGAGAAGGCCCTCAGCAGAATGCGTTAGTGCTCCTCCTTTGGGAAGGAGACACCGAAAGTGGGAAGATGCTGCATTTCTCTTATTTGCTTAAGGAGATTGGTGTCCTTTTGTAGTGTCTCTTCTAGTCTTTGCTCATAAGCAGTACATCCCAAAAGGGTGGTGGGAGGCACAGCTTTGGAGGGAGGGAATGTTGGCCTCAAGCTAGAGGCAGTTGGCAGGGTGTCCAACCACCCCACTCTTGCCTGTGCCTTCCTCTCCAGCACCATACTCTGCCTCTCGTCTCTGATGGCCCCAGGCAAGAACGCAAAATGCGTCCCTGTCTGATGCTTGCTCTGATTCCCTTGTGGATGTTTAAGTCCAAAGTTGTTCTCTCGGCTGTAGTTCTTGTGTATGCAGTCTTGGTGAGAGTATTTCTGTGCTAGGCTGTTTCAAACTCTTTCCAAAGAACAAATCCTTCTCTTCCCCCATGTTGCAGGAGCCAAGGGCACCACCGAGCGCATCCTTTAGAGTCCGTTATTGCCTTCCCGCCCCTCTTTGCAGGCGCGCTTGGAGGCGTGGCTGAAGGGTGAGACACAGGGTGTGCTGGAGGCCGGCTCTGTCTCTGTTTCAGGAGAGTGAGCCCATCTGCCAGTACCTGCGTGCGGACGTGGCCCCGGAGCTGAGGCAGGCGCTTGCGAAGATGGGCATGGACATGCTCCTGAAGATGGTAGGTGCTGTCAGCTGGGGGAGCTGCTCCTGCACACCAGCGAGCTCGGGTGCCGCTGGATCAGGGCATTGCTTAGGGAACCCCCCCGATCCATTTAAATGAGCATTTGAGTATTTATCGTGCAAGAGCAATACGGAGCAATGTAATTAGCAAATATCAGGCTCTCTGCAGAGACTATGCGCACAAGCCACAGGGAAAGCAGCTAGCCTAGTTTGTTCACTTTCTACCCCTCCTCCAAAGCTATCATTTACAAGGAGGTAAAGAACTTATACATACATATATAACCTTAGTGCTTATATTTGTGGGTATTTATGCACAATCAAAAAAAGCAACCCAAATTCTAGCAGTAGAAAGGAACTGGCAGTGGAACATTACGGCAGTATCTTCTTTTTCTCGTTTGTTTGATTTGTTTTTAAACTTATTTCTTAATTACATTGCGCAGTTCTAGTCCATCCCTTGCATGTCAAAGACTAATAGAATTAGGAGAGGTTCAGAAGAAGACTAAGAGGATGAACTCTGGAGTGGAATGACTTCCATACAGGAATGATGAAATAGATTGGGACCGTTACCTCTGAAAGGCAGAGAAGTGAGGGCAGCTTGTGGCAGATGCACAGTCTTGGGTGTATGACAGTGAATGTGTTCTCTAAGAACAACAAGGAGACCACAAACAAATCTATCAGAAGGCAATTCCTTTTCCAGACAGTGCCCCCAAAGCTCTCCCTGCCCCTTTTTCTTTTACGCTGCTTTAATTCACATGGCTGTTGAGCAAATCTGTAGGAGAAGGAAATCCATTAAATGAAGATAAGCCCAGATGGTGCAGAAGTCCTGCAGTCGGAGATTGCCAGGAGGATTAGTGGGAAGTATCCTGTAGGATTTGCACTGCTGTTACGTGCTGTTGCTGGCTGATATCAGAGGCAGAGGAGTGCTACATTCATCTGGCTCCTCTTTCAACTTACTCTCCTCACTAATTTATTTTATACTTAAAATGGGGGTCGATGTAAACATACCCTCAGCCATTCACTAAATCCCATCCCAGTGAATGGCAAAGGACTTGTTCTTACTGCGACTCTCTTTGCCAAGGCCCGCAGCGCCTGCCTAGTTCCAGGTTAACTGCTGAGGAGCAGTTAGATGTGCTGAAGCTGCCTGCTGCCTCACTGGAGCTCCACAAACACACACGGTGGCTTCCCGCAGCTCTGCTGACTCCCCAGCATGAGGGCAGCTGTGCCCAGCGCAGCCTGTCCCTGCAGCCCGACTGCTGCTGTGTTGCATGGGGCGATGGGAACGGACCAGGAATGATCTGCACTGTTTGCCTGGGAGGCTGATGTGGGCAGGCGTGGCTGGAAGCAGCTGCCGCTCTGAGACTTGCCCTTTCTGCAGATTTTCATCGACAACTTTGTCCACGCTGACCTGCACCCTGGCAACATCCTGGTGCAAGGCCGGGCCCCCGGCGGCGGGGAGCAGCCGGCGCTCGTGGCCGCGCGCGACGCGCTGGTGCCTCCCGCGCGGCCACTGCGCCTGGTGCTGCTGGACGCGGGGATCGTGGCGGAGCTGCAGCCCGCCGACAGGAGCAACTTCCGGGCCGTCTTCACCGCCGTGGTCCAGGGCCAGGTGAGGGGCAGCCCCAGCCGGGGGGGAGCGGAGGCTGCGCCGGGGCCAGGGTGGTGCCTGCGGAGCCTCATGGTCAGAGGGTGGCTTCCCGTGTTTCCCCTTGCACTCCTCCCTCGCTCAAAAGCTACAGCAGAGACACATAAGATGCTCAGCTAAAGCCAAGTGGCTTCCAGAACGGAGGGATTGCAGTGGCTTGTGAGGGGAAACAGGGGCTGCCACTCCTGGCTTGGAGTGCTTTCAGTGCGAGTTGGGACCGCTTGGGAGCCGCTTGCATTTCAGAGACTATTGCAGAGTCTGACAGATTTTGCTAGAGCGGAGAAGGGAACAGATGAAAAATTTGATCTGCAACACACATTCTCTGCTGCAGCTCCAATGCCAGCCTCCCTTCTGCTCCTTTCAACACCTGTAAAGAAAAGCCAACAAGGGAGGCAGGAGGTCTGACCTACGCCAGGCTTCTCTATACAAGGGGAATTTCTTCCTTCTTGTTCCTGCATTTAATGTGCTGTCTTATGAGCTAGAGAATCTGGTGCTGAAGTCTTCTGCTCATTCAGAGAACAGGTATCACTGCTCTTACTGGCATATTGCTATTTCTCAGCTGCAAGTTGGAGGGCTCACCAGTACCTAGGAAGAGTGCTTAATCTCTGTCTCTTTGATCTGCTGAAAGATACTCACAGGTCATGCTGGTGTCCATGTGTTCAGGGATGCTGTACAGACTGACTTCAGCTCCTGAGCAGCCATTTCATTGCAAGCCCTTCATGGCTCAGGCTGGCTGTAATTCATGTTCTACAGGTGGAAAAACTTCAGTGCCAAGTCTCACTGGCAAACTCAGCCCCGGGCTCTGTGTGTCACTGTCACACAGCTTTGCTAAAAAGAGCCATAAAGCCTTGTTGTAAGTCAAGCTTGCGGATGACTCCCCTTCTGGCTCACCAAATCAGCTCACTCTTCACTGTTTGAAAATAGAGGATTGGACCTATTCCATAGTGAGGTTAATAGATGCCCCTTTTTACACCGTTATCTGCTCTGATGTTAATCCTGTGTTTTTATTTTTCCCCATGAAATGTCTCCTCACTGGCTGACCAATGACTTTTTCTTGCATCCTCCCCTGTAAGAGGGGAAAAAAAAAAAAAAAGAGCTCCCAGCTCAGAGCTCCCAGCTAAGCCTTGTGGACCGGTTCTGCTCTTTCTTTACCTATTTCTGTTAATCCCTTGGGCCCTTGGATTTTTGTTAGTCCAAGAACTAAAGGAGAGTGTGGCCCTGGGAGCCCCTTCCTGGAACGGCTCCGTGCAGGCCGGCTGCTACCAGCGATCTGCAGCTGCGGCTCCTTCCTTTCCCCTTGTCGCGCAGGGGGAGCGAGTGGCAGAGCTGATCCTGCACCACGCGCGAGCCAACGAGTGCCGGGACAGGGAGCGCTTCAAGGCGGAGATGGCCGAGCTGGTGGCCAGGGTGCGGGGCAGCTCCGTCGCCCTGGGCAAGGTGGGTACACAAGCAGCTGCTGCCTCTCGCTAGCCCGTGACTCAAGGGAGCCATGTGCTAGTGGCCCTGGTGGAAAGGCCAGCTCGGATCCCCTCAGCGCTGACCAGTCTTAATTTTCAGTATCCCAAATGGAGAAAAAGTTCTTGAAATCTTCTTGTGTTTCCTTCTAATTACAAAAGTGTTTTTGTTTCCTTCAATTATTATATCTTTGATCTGCCATCTGCAAGTCTCCTGAGAAGCAGGTGTTAATAAACCTGATGTTAGAGCTTGCAGCCTGCGAGCTAAGGCCAGCGCGGGCGCTCCAGAGGACACAGTGTGGTGGTCTCAAGTAAACATAGGTTTGGGGCACTGTGAGGTCCTGTTGGGGGCTGCTAAGTGGGGCACTGGGCAGATGCTGCTTCATAGTTGAGCTCTTTATCCTGAGGGGATCTTATCCCCTTATCCATGAGAGGCCACCTTATCTTGGCTGTCAGCAGCCCTGTAATCTTGCCCCAGGACCAAGGCAAAATTCTAACACTCCATTTTAATTCTTATTCTGTCTTTCATGCACGTGCCTTAGTCTTGCTGACCACAGTGGGGTTTGTTTGTTTGTTGCTTTCTGTTTTTTCCCGCAGTCTCTAATCAGAAGTTAACTTCTCCTTTTGCATTCCAGCTTCAAGTGGCAAATCTCCTCTCCAGTGTCTTCAAGTTACTGATGACCCACAAGGTGAGGAAGAGGCAGTGCCTGCCTTCAACAGCTGGACTCGCATTTGGGGAGGGAGAATTATGGCGATGGTGATGGGGTGACAGGGGTGACTGTGACTTCTGAAATGAGCTGCTAGGAGAGGGAAGGCAAGGATGCATCCACGTGTTTCAGGAGTGCAGTTTCTCAAGGCCTAATACATGTCCTAACTGGACCAATTTCCATTTTGCTAGGTTTTGACCTCTAAACCACATTTAATTGTTGATATTCCACACTCTTGCACTTGTTTTTTTCCTATCTATTTGATAGTCTCCTAGCAGCAAAAGTGAAATCTTGTAAATGTATGCAGGCTTCTTGGCTGCTGCACGTGTTTTTTTCTCAATACATGGTTATGCATCAGCAGTAGGCTCTTTTACGGGTTTGCTGTAAACCTCAACAGTGAGGTCTTCACAAAGAAGAGCTTCCGTTTTATATCCAGTAGTCCTTGGGGGATAAGCTTCCAAGCTTGCAAACAGTCTTGGAAATGAACAGGGCTGTGGTGGCCTGGACCAGAAGAGGTGAGGGTTGTTCTGGGCAGCTGTAAGACAGACCAGCCTGCAACTGGTCCCCTTAAACATTGTCTAGAGCTTGTGGTTGTCAAAATTCCTTAGACTGGCATCCAGTAACACGAGGTGCAGTTTAAGCTGTTGTGAAGCAAGTCCTGCTGCCAGCTCTATGACTCCCTAATGCCCTTGTGTGCCTTGAAACAGCTCTGGTGCAAGGGTGGGAGCTGGGGACTAGTTTGTCCCCATGCAAGCTGGGGGCCCATGTCCTCTGTGGGGCTCCTCTGTGGCTGTTCAGAAGGTGAGTTCTCTGAGCTGGGAGCATTCCTAGCTCGTGCTATTCCAGGATGGAGAAAAGCCCATACTGCTTGGAATGGAAAAACATGCACCCTCAGGTTCCCTTAGGTCGCTTCCCCTGGGTGCTGCTTTGTGGAGCTGCTGCTGGATTTTTAGCAGCGATAGAGTTGCAGTATGGTTTCAGTGTGCCTGATGTTTCTACCCCCAAACCTCTTGCCTTTCCTTCCCCCTTACCCAGAGCTAATTCTTCTGTGGAATGGGTTCAGAAGAGAAAAAAATCTCTGGTCCATGGTGTCCATTCAGTCTCTTGTGGTTCTAGGTGAAGCTTGAGAGCAACTTTGCTTCCATCATCTTTGCCATCATGGTCCTGGAAGGGCTTGGTCGTTCGCTGGACCCCGAGTTGGACATCCTGCAGGCTGCTAAACCACTACTCCTCAAAGCTGCAGCTTCTGGCCTTTAGCAGACTCTTGTGGTTGCTACTCGTTCATGGTGCAGGGTTAACTTTGCTCTCTGGGAGCTGATGGAGAAAGAGGCTGGAGGTGAGAACAGTCCCATGTCTCTCAATGCCACGCAGTGGATATTCTGCACTAAGGTTGCTTTCAGTCATATCCAAGCAGCAAACATGGAGTGATCACAGAATTGCACACAGGACGGTGGAGGTTGGAAGGGACCTTTTAAAGAAGATATAGTCCAACGCACCTGCTCAGCTGACTCCAGGTTTCCCAGGACCCTATCCAGATGACTTTGGAATATCTGCAAAGATGGAGGCTCCACAGCCTCCCTGGGCAACCTGTTCCAGGTTTGACCACCCTCTCACAAAAATATTTTTCCTTATTTTCAGTTGGAACTTCCTGTAAAAGAGCCTGGCACAGTCTTCTTCATACCATCCCTTTAGATGCCTAAACCCATTGATAAGATCTGCTTTTCAGTCATCTTTCCTCCAGTCAGAGCAGTCCAAGCTCTCTCAGCCTCTACTCCTATGAGGAAGGTCTGTTTCAGAAGGCTGGGGCATTTTGCACAGAGGGAGAGTTTGGCCTCCCTCGCACAATTTTAGGAGATAATATACTCTAGTTTTTTAACTGATGGTTTCAGATACTTCAAGTGCACAAGATCCTACAGCCTGATGAAGAAAGCAGATTTGCTCATCTACAAGTCTTTTAAAAGATGTTCAGATAGCAAGTGTGCTTTTGCAAAACTATCAGGTTACAAATTCTGAATAAATTTACTGACTGATCTCTGACTACTCTCTAAGACGTGGTATTTTCATACCACCTAAGCAAGTGATGAAGATGTTCAGACTATGTAATGTAAGCAGGCTGAAGAAGCCAGTGTACCATTCTTTTACATTTAGTGTAGAAGTGGCCCAACTTCCCACAAAGTGGTCTGTTCCAAGTCATTTTGGATGATAAAAGCAGACAAGGCAATTTCAGATTTCCATCCTCTAGCACAATATTATAAGAGTTTGTATTACAAACAGTTTAAAAAAATAAAGCCAAAAAACCTTGTTTTAAGAGAAAACCTAATTCTATAATAAAAGCACCTTTGGGAAGTATTTCTACTGCACTGGCCTTAGTTTTGTTGAAGCTTTAAAGGGGAAAAAAGTCTTTTCCTCATCTCTTTATTCTCATTTGTCTTGTCCCTCATTCCACCCCCCAAAAAAATCTGAAGTCAAATCCTCATACTAACATATAAATGTTTGTTATCTTTTTTCCTCTCTCTGGTAGTTTATAAAACAAAAAGTCTGTGCATTTTCACTGAGGGATGGGAAACTAAAGAATGTTATCAAAACAAACCAGTTAAACCTCAAAACTGATCTAGATTATGCCTCTCACAGTCATTTAATGGTATTCTTAAACTCATTTTTAAGACCTTATGTTAGTGATAAGAAGCAGCCTGTGAATGAGGGAAAATATTTTAATACTAGATACGTTTTTTGTTAGCACAAGTGCTCTGTAGCAATATGTTTTCAGATGGTCAAGCAAAGAAGAGGAACTACTTAGAGGGGTATAGAGTTATATGCTTTTAAGTGTACACAATGTCAGGCAATAGCATTTTTGTTTGTGTATTCTTTGGTTCTTGGCTACCTCTGGCTAACAGAGTTATGTGGTACAATTTGTTCACTTGCCTTTCAATTTATCTTTGTATTTGTCTTAGTAGCATTCTCCTACTTATGCATGGTGCCTATCAAGCCTACTTGCTCTGCTTGCAAAGCTCTCTCAGTACCTTTCTGACGCTCTTCCCAGCTTAAAACTTCCAGCTCTTCCAGAATGCAAGCCCAAGAGTGGGACAGTAAGACATGTAAGACCCTAACCCCACCCTTGAATATAGGGCTTCTCTAGACACATTTCAGAGAAAAACAGGTAATTTCTTCCTCCCACTGCCTAGAATAGATAGCTTTGTACCCAAAAGAAGAAATCTTTTTGTGTTCTGAAGTTATACTAGTTGCTCTTCTATGGAAGGGGCCCACACACTTCAGTAGATGAG
>JAVCKT010031865.1:17805-29272 GCA_032273925.1 Rhynchotus rufescens | reverse complement strand
AGAAGGGTCATAGTTCAGAATTAAAATATCCAATACTATGAATAGTCTAAAAGCTATTCTGGATTGGATGTACTCATATTTTAATTCATTTCTTAATGTTTCTAATTTTTATTTGAATTGAAAAAAAAAAACAGGATTTGTTGGCAACACAATTTCACAAATGATAGTGAATGTCATCTTTTTCTTTTTGCTTGAGGCAAAATGAAGAGTCCATTCTGTAGCTTGACCTCTGTATATCTGGAGACTATCTAAACATATTGAAACTTTCTTGTGCTCTACAGTGAGGGAATGAAGTGCATCGATTGCTTGCGATTATTAGCTAGAGTGGGATAAGCCTTCTCCTTATTATGCAGATTAGTGAAGCTCTCAGTTCCAACATATTGTACAGATGCAGGAGAGCAGCTGCTCTTACAGATGGCAAATACACAGCTCCATTAGTATGGATCTATTGTCTGCTCCTGGCTTGCTCAGAGGCTGGAGGGGCTGTGTAAAGAGGAATTGTTATACAGTGAAATGTAAAGGAGAACACATACTCTTAAAAATCCATACCCAAGAGACTATTTACACAGCGGGGCAGATCGCAATCAAATTAGAAATCTACCCTAAATAAGGAATTTCGTATGTCACAATTAAGCTTCCATAGTTTTAAAATGCATTAGCCATTAAAGCCAAGGAATAGAATTCAAATTTCTTAGCTAAGTGATATTAAATAACAAGAAATCCTGGGAGGTTCATTCAAAATTTTGTCATGGATTTGGCTTTTCTAAAGTTTTCTTTAAATGCTTCCCCTACACACACACACACACAAAAACCCTGCTCCCCTAAAGAACAAAGCCTCATTTATTTTGCATAACATAAAAGACAGAAAAGCAGAACAATGCTTCATTTATTAAACTTTTCACCATCAGAATATAGCATTTCATGCAATTTTTTTTGCATTAATGAGAGCTGAAGCAGCTAAATTTAAGTTAGTATAGACAGCATTGATTGTGCATCTATGTCAATTATTCTCTGCAAAAATGCTAAACAGAACATTAGTTAACCATGTGGTAATTTTTAATGTGATCAACAATTCCTGGAGAAATATATAGCTATGGACTGACTACTGAAAACAGAGTCAAGTAAAGGGCAATTATTTGTTTAGAACACAGGTTACATTTGGGTGCAAAAATTATGACTGTATCAGGAGGTTTTATGATACATTTACCTACAGACTATTCTCATCCTTTATCTAGTACAAAGATAACTTATGGTAGAAGAGTGTGGGAAGGTACAAAAAAAATGACACTAAACTATAGACTCATTCTAATCCAGAAGATTAGATGCTGGGATGCTGATGTTGTCTATCCAATGCAAGGAAAGAATACACGTTTTGCACTCAGAAGACACTCATCTTTCTTCTGACTTAAAATCCCATCAGCCAGAATGTTGATTAATGGCATACGACCCCAGTTCCTTACTGGTTTCTCCTCGGTTGGCTTGTGTAGAAGATGTTAGACAGGAGTAACCAGCACACAGGGACATCAGCACTGGGCAATGCCTTCTCTACTAAGTACATGGTATCACCTGCTGCAAGCTTAGGATTTCAGAGTAGATTTCTTTTGCTAAATAAGTGCCCATTTCTCTAAAGTCAGAGGCCTTATTTTCAGTTCTTCCTCAGTACTGGGAAGGACAGAGGTCAGAGCCACAAGCCACAGCCTTGGCTGTAAGAAAGATTGTTTTGTTCCTTTGAATTCTTACTTCCTAAATAAATGTAGACTTATTTAAGGTAGTGGACAGTTTGGGTTGATTAGGTAAAAAAAAAAAAAAAAATCAGAAAGCTGAATACTAGATCTTTCCTTCTGGCAGCAATTATTTAGATTTCTACCTGAAAGAAGGGAGCAGATAAACTAAGACACTACCATGGCTTTTCTGCCCTATCTGCCCAGTGGTAAACAATTCCTGTGGACAGGATTTTTTTTTTGGATTTCCAAAGGCAAAGTCTGTAAGTAGATCCAACCACTCATACCATGTGCTGCAAGTCTCACTAAAATAAATTTTTAGCAGTTCTCAAGGCAGAGTTGCTGTTACAAGGCAGAGATTCAGAGTCTGGATACTCAAGCATCTCCAGACAAGGAGCTCTATGAACTTCATCACCGTGTAAGGCTGCCTCGCAATCAGCCCCTATGGGACACTGAGGTGTCTGGAGATTAGTAGTAGTACATCCACATTAATCTGGTCTCTGGTCTCCCAGATTAAATGGATGCACTTGAAGGATTTTGTTTTGAATGAGTCTTACAGGATTTGAGCTCAGATGGTAGCAGAATTTTTTCCTCCCTCCCACAGGCATCCTCAGCATCTGAGGCCCCGGCCCAGAGCACCATCCGGGTGCGACCGCACAACCGCATCTGCCTCTTCCTAATGGTACTGCTCCTGTGCTAATTCAGCAGCAAATCAGCTCCCCAAATACAGCAATCTCACCACTCCTGGCACCTTTTTTTAGAGCTAGCTGTAAACAGCTTTCCTCACCTTAAAGCTCTTTCTTTTATTTTCTATTGCATGCTGGAGAAAGCTTCCCAACTTCCTTTTCCAAGTGATACAATCAGTTCCAAGGATTTGAAAAAATGTTACTACAGGAGCCACACAAGATGGGAGAGCTGTTACGCTCACATTTGCCGAACTTCACTGAAAAGCCATTTCTCTCATAAAACTACTCTATCAAAATAAAAAACAAAACAAACAAGCAAAAAACTCACCACCAATAACAAAACAACACTTGTGAGGGTTTTGAACCCACGTTTCCCATCTTCCAGATGAAAATGGCAACTGGTAGCTTATGGAGTCAATCACTTCATCTGGTCTAGGAAGTATTTGATACTCTTCAAGTAGAAGACCTCATCAGATAAGAACTGCTGTCAAGCAGTAGATGTCCAAGGAGTAACTCTGTAATTCAATGTGCTTGATAAGCCAAAGGAACTGAAAAACACAAAAACTTGCCAAACAGTGGGACCAGATTCTTCTCTTTTACTCAAATGAAAATCTCATGGAGCTCCTTAGAAGATAATCCTTATGTACAAACACATGCTGCAGCACGCATGGTATTCTGTGCAATGTTTCCATGCTCTGTAAGTCTTTTCCAGAACTCTTTCCCTGATGAGATTAGTAAAATAATTTATGCAAAATAAATGAGAAAAGAGAAAGGTCAGTCAGGGTACCTAAACTACAGGAGGGGTTTACTGGTTTTGTTTTGTTTTCTTTGTCTAGATTACCATTTAAATCTCTAGATATCAAGAATGCTTAAGAGATACAATAGCAGACAGCACCTGACAGGAGTTAGATGCCCTTAAGGTTTTAAAACTCTTGTATTTAAAACAAACCACTTTGAAGACAAATACCGCCTAAATAAATAGAAACTTAAGAATAACATTGTTTTTCACCCCCTATCATCAGATACCTTTGAATGTAAAATTTAAAATAAAAAGGGAGTTAAAGTTAAAGGGAGTTAAAGGCCTTAAAGTTGAGGCATAGAATATTAAGAAATTTTGCCTAATAGAAAAAAAATAAGCCTGAAACAGGGGGGAAAAAAAAGTACACTTTGTGCTTAAACAGCAATCCCTGTTAAAATATGAGAGTCATAGCAGAAAGAAATCACAAGTGTGTGAATAAATCTCTACTCTCAGAATCAGGGAGGCGAGAAGTGCCAGGCAAGCAGGGGGAAGGCCCTGCTTTCCTCTCTCTGAGTGCAGGATCTGAGCTTCCAGCAAGATTCCCCTTGACAAATGAAGCACTGCTAAGTAGGAAGCACTTTTCCTTCCCTCTCCTGTCAGTCAGCACTGCGGGTTCCCAGCAGTCACACACCTGAATCCTACCAAGGAAGAAGTGCCAGAAGCATGTTCTCTTTCCCAAATACTCTTTTCAAGAAATCTGAAACAACCTACTTCTCATCTTGTCACCAGAACTGAGCTCTCAGCTACTTCAGCCTGCCTTTTCCCCATAACTTCTAAATATAGGTCATATCATTTTGGAAAAAAAAAGAACAGAAAAAAGCTCTGCACAAATCCTTCCTACCCCAAACAGGTATAATATATGTCAGACCACATCAGAAAGAACATGGTCACACAGATTTCAAGAGCCAAACTGCCTTCATGGGTCCAAATCAGACAGTTCATCAAACTGATCTTGGACTTGCACGTGTTGTTGACTGGACAAAACTAGAACAGTGGCACCCAGTGATTTTACATCTGGGAAAAGATATATTATGTTGTATAATGCTAACAGCCTTAGCAAGAGGCTGTTTTTCCATTCCAGCCTCTGCTGAGAGTCACAGCGCTTCCCAGAACCACCCGTCACAGATGTTACCTTGGGGCTCGATAACGAAGCCTCCACTCTGCCCGCATCCACGTGGCTCAAGTCCTCGTACAGCTCCCATCCATGTCACCCAGATATTATTGTGAAGCTCAGTTGCCTTAGGAATATCTGCGTTAATTCCCTGTCACACTGATTCTCACTAACTCCTTGACCATGAACATTTGTCCACAGGCAGGAGAAAAGGGGAAGCAGCAGCAGCACAGGTGGAACAGTGCCTCATACTGTATGTTATTAAAATCATAAGAGAATTCTGACTCTTTCAGTCAAAATTAATGACAGTTATTTATATCAATAATATGATAAAGTTACTTTCAAGATAAAGCACTCAAAACAAGTCTTCTCCATTCTCTGCTGTCAGAATGGCTCCTCCTGTTAAGAGTTTTAAAGGGGTCCCCTATACTAGAGACATAACATCTCTTTGTAGAAGATATTTTAAAAGCTACTTTTAAGTGAACTGACTTCTCCTTTGTCCATGTGTGCTTTGCCTGGGTGTCCTGCCTCACAGCTGCAACCAGAGTGGCCTTCCCGATATCCTGAAAACAAATAAACAAGTGGAGCCATTAGTGAGCCAAAGGAGAAGCTTTCCTTCTTTGTCTCATCTCCTCATGCAACAGCTCTGGATGGCACATGGTGTATCAAATCTGTAAATTCAGATGGTCACCAGTAGCAGGCACACCAGCATTTCAGTGCTCATTATGTTTGTTTTTCTGAAATAAAGAGGAAAGAGGAGCTATTTCAGTGGGAGCGGCACTTGCAGGGGCACGGTTGCTCTGCATATGCTCCTCTAAGTATAATATTAAGGACCTTTATACATGAGTTACCAACTTGGACATCAGGAAAGCCGCATCCCAAATTAACTTTTACAATTTAGCTCTCGCTCCAAAGGACTGATACAAAGCCCAGCCGCAAGATCACTAACCACCAGGGGATCATTAGTGTCTTGAAACAACTGAAAAGAATTGATGATTTTGTGAGTATCATGCAAAAAGGAAGAATTCTATTTGAATTACTCACGTAGCAGATGTTTGCTAGGATCCACCATGCAGCCTGCGTACACAGTTATGCTAATTTGGCACTGTTTCCCTTCAAGTTAACTGTGAGTCATTAGAGCACGCAGCTAGTAGGTCCTTCTGTCTAACTAATAATTGCCTATTATTGATATTAATTAACATTTTTTGCACCTTCCTTTGGTTTTGACCTAGTATCTGTTGGTAGTCTAATCACAGTGGCCTATTAAAAGTCAAAATACAGAGGCCTAGAGCAGTCACGAGCCATTTATCAAAAAGCAAACAAGGCCAATTAAACAGGCAGCCAGACAGTTGTCTTGATTTGCCGCTGACTGTTTCTTGATCACCATTATAAATTGCTAATCGGGCAGAAAGTGCTAAGCAGTGCATCTGCAGGGGGTGGTTATTGCTCATTCCCTGTCTGGTGACAGGTGAGGGAGGCTAGTGATGGTCTTATTGATGGGAACTGCCCATCAGTTGGTAGTTATTGTTAAAGTTCATGATGCTACAGCTGATCCTTTCCTGCTGAGAGTCAATCAAATTAATTAGTGCTAGAAATTCTTCTGTATTATTCTAAAGCAGAAATACAGAAGGAACATACTGTAATTTAGTTCCAGAGGCACTGGGAAAAAAAAAATCTCCATGTATTACGGAGTGGGAAAAAAAATCAAATATTGCTTCTTCCATTATTTTATAATAAGGGCTGCGGCTAAAGGTTTTTATAGCCACAGATCAAGAGATCATAATAGAAGCATATTGACAGATTTTTTTTCTGCAATACTCCAAGGGACTGGCTGTAGGAGGAAAATATATCAAAACCTTATCATCAGAGCTGAGATCTTCTGCGAAAAATCAATAAAGAGTTATACATGGTTTGAGTTTAAACAGTTCTCTGTAGTCATTTAAACATAGTGCATCTGTGCAGCTTTTTACCTCTGGAGACTGGGGTAGCCTAGCAACTGCAAGGCTTAAACCGATTAACTACAAATGAAGCACTGTACGCCCATCAGCGCGGGCGCTCACGGCTGCCTTTGTTGCAGAGGCTGAGCTAATTGAACATGATACAGTATGAAGATAATTAACACCCATGAGTTTGTTAATCGCCTGTTAGCGTTACAACACAGTCCCCGCGTTTCTTTTTTAACTTGCTCCTTCGCAGCGTCTTCCTCCTTGAGAAGGGTGCAGGACTTCTGCTGTTGGCAATGATATCTCGGAGCTTATTAACCCTTTTCCAAAGAAAGGAGGGGGGAAAAAAAAGACTACAGTAGTAATGAAGCAAATAGATGTTCTGTGAAACTGCAACTCCTACTTAGTCCACGCAATTTACAGGGAGACCGAATTCAGTTTACATACACTGTACAAAATAGGTTTATTTTCAAGGCTAATTTATTTCCAACAATTTAGCCATTATAAATGCTTTAACATATCTTTTGTGGGCTGCTTTTATGACTCAGCTGCTCTGCCTTCTAACCTGAACGATAAATGTCTTTTAGGGTTGGAATATTAATTGAAGGCAGCATCTGGTCAGCAGCTGACCTCCCGTACTTGTCGTCTTTGTTGACTACTCAGTTAAAACTAACAGCTTATTTGTTTTATTTGCCAGCTTCTCTTTCCGTTAAGGGGGTAGAGCGCTAAGATCACTTCAGTTTATGCCAACGTGCGGCGCTGATATAATGTAAAATTGATTTTCCACAATCTATTAATCTGCGATAGATTTAATCTGAGCAAACTCCTTTCAGATTGGTTATTGTGCTTGGGAAAATATTCCCTTTATTATGCTACCTTCTGAATTTGTGAAGAATGCACATATGAGAGACAACTCATAAAGACAATGTAATGCATGGAATATAATTATATAGGAGACTTCCTTATAAGGAATAAATGCCTAAACCTAAGCCAAATAATAAACAAAAATAATAGCATCTGTTAGCCATAGGCAAGCGTCTGGTATTTAAACTCTACTCTTCCTGCACTGAATGCAACCGCCTTGGCTGTGTCACAGTTGTTTAGAGCAGATTTCCTTAAATAATCTTGGGTTTCTTAGCTGCTACTGTCATAGTTAATACTCGTGGAGAAGCTGTTCCCTTGAGAAGCACTACTCGCGCCCAATTACAAGTTCCATCATCAATCATAAGTATTATTTATTCAGCAAAATGAATTGCTAATTAATAACTGATGAGCATTATGGCCTTGAAGCCTGTAACACTATTAATTACCTTGGCGGTGGGGATTCTGCGTGTGGAGGACAACCCAGCCCGTTTGCACAACACTTAGTACAGCGCGGTTCCCACGTACGTACCTGCTCGCTAGCAAGGGAGTGATGATCTCGGAGGCTTTTAGGAAGCCAGGTAGATTTTGTGAGGAACCACAAACCTACCGAGCTGGGATGCGTCCTTAACAATGTTCGATGGCCAAGGGGAAATTCTCCTGCACAGTGTGTGGACGGGCAGACTTGGCATGGCAGCCCGGCGTGGGCATCCCTGCACAGAAGCAGTGTGGTCACAGCATGTTTGACGCGGCGCCGCGGCCTCGTGCCGAGCATCCCGTGGCTCCCAGGCTGGCCGGAATGCTGTGATTATCACGTTGACATGTGACTTTAGACCTCCAGCAACTGCTGGCTGCGTGCTCTCATAGTGCTTACGTATTGACATCACTGTAAAAGAAAATATTTAATGAGAAAAGGACAACTACAATCCACCCAAAGAGCAGCTTTTTCAGTGGCTTGGTATTCACTAGGCTGATGCTAATGCTGGTCCACAAATTAATTTGCTTCCAGTCTTCCTTCCCAGCCATCCTTTGTTCTCTTTGTGTTATTCCTCATTTTGACTGTAAATTTCTTGGGGCAGAGACCTGGTTTCTATTTGTCTGTAAATCATCCAGAATATCTATAGAGCACTACAAGCAACTTGAATGTTACTAAATAAACTGCAAGATTAAGATCCTCTTCTTGGCCACAATGCCAAGACTTGTTTTCCGATCACCATTAAATTAGTTAAGCTGTTGCAAGAGCTCAACTAAATCCCTAGATGGTGTAATTGCTAAAGACCAAGGTTATTAATGCAGTACACTGAGGTCTTCTTGAGCATGAAACTCTAATGTGCTGTATGCACTGTAGAACCAGCATTTCAAGCAACACACAAGCAAACCCTTATATAAAACTCATAATATTTGCATCTGTTTTCTTTAAAGTGCTAAACCAGACTAGAGACTGATGGACACAAATGTGTGTAACTCTCTTTCCTACACTCTTTTCTTCCACTCTCCTGGCCAGTCACTATTGTCATTTTAACTCCTTACCCCTAGGCTGAATTTTGCTATCAGCAAGCAATAAAACCAGCATCAGTTTTCATACCATGAAGCAAGGAGGTGTCTGCCATCCCATTAAGGAAAGGATATTTGCTGCAGCAATCCAGTACAAGGCTGGTAATGGATGCTCATCAAAACTAGGTAATCAGCTTTGCTGGAAGTCTCAACATACTGCATGATTTTCAAATAGCAAAACACAAAGCAACAAAGTCACTCTTAATCACTGCTATAACTAATTTTACTGAAAGTTTTTTAAAGCTTGAGTCTAGATAGCATATTTTTGATTTGTGTATGTGAAGTGAGAGAGAATAAATATACTGTTTCCTGGAGAATTACACAGCAACAGGAATGATCTCCCTGATCTTCTAAAGGGAAATCTCCCTGTCTTCTACGAATCACTTACACATATGCAATTTTATCTGGAGATGGGAGATTTCCGTATCTTTTCTTTCTAAACTCAACAGCTTTTACTGATAGTAAAACTACCTTTTATCCATGTATTGGCTAGCTGTAAAACCCAATAAAACCCCTTGCCTAAAGAATCTCTTTAAAAAAATGTGAAAAACAGCGTTTGGAGAAAAAGGCTCTTGCTCACGACAATTGCCTTCATGTGAAATACAAAACAATACAAATATAATTCCTGTAAACATGCTTGTTTTTCCTTTGGTCGTAATTGTACACTCTGCTTGGATCCATTTTATTTCCCATGACTTGTGAGCTGTTTTGCCCTGCATTAGCACACAAGAGAAGCTGTTATGCTTTGAACACTCAAAATCCAGCAAGCTGGTAATTGACCCATTTAGAGACATTTGGCCACAGGAAACCTTGCTGGAGATGAGCAAAATGAACAGGAAGATAAGATCCCATCTGCACCACTCAATTGCCCTTGTCCATGTCTCTCTCTCTGGAACTCATGCGACTTGGTTGTTTGATCATCACATGTTCATTTGCTCTTAAGATATCTTGACAGATACTATGAAAACAGAAGTCTAGAGGCAAACAACTTTTACAGTGTTTGTCCAACTGGCTTCATTTGTTTTAACTTGAGACCTGGATGAGGGCGAGGTTGTAATCCCTGGGATCTGGCCCAAAGCCGGGGCAATGGCTTGGAAATTCCCCTCACCTTGACTTGTTACTAAATATTCTAGGAAGCTGTAAGAAGTTGACACTGTTTGCTAAGAAATGCTGTGCAAGTTTGGGATGGTACTGCATGAAAGAGATGAAGTGGTTTTGCTCTTCTCCATTTTACTTCTTTGGATGAAGGGAAGAAATATTTTAGGATGTCAACTGGATTATGTAAAGGGTAATTCTGGAAGTACTCATGTCTGCAGAAAAAGCTTGTGTTAAATTTTGCATTTTATTTTGAGTAACTTTTGTTGACCAATCAAACCTCAAAAAGTATGTGAAGACTGCAGACAGAATTGAAGAATAAAAGATCCCATTTTATGAACAATATCTCTTACAAATCTTAAAGCTGATAAAACTTACATTTTGCTTCTTTCATTCCTAGCCAGCACAGCATGTAAACGAATCATGAGGTATTCAGATTAATACCTATTCCATACTTCTAAAATATAAAATTCCATAGTCTTCTAAAATATAAAACAGCAGATTTTCTGTTCCCTGATTGGAAGTCAGGGAAAAAAAAAAAAAAAAAAAAAGGCAAAACTGCCTACCACTAAAAACACTAATTTGTTAAATTTCATCAAGCTGATTTTTGGTCCTCCATAGATATGACCATCTCTAGAGAATTCTTTTAAGAAGTTACCATGGAAGTTAACAGAAGGTTGAAGCTCTAGGGAAAAGAAACTGGAAAATTGGGTTCTGAAAATCAGCAGGAGCCGAGACATCCATTGCAGAAACCTTCAGCTTTCCTCTGTGACTAACAAACACATTTCACTGGGAATTTTCATTCCCTTCTTCAATCAACTTTCTTCTTGCCAAATTCCTCTTCATTTTATGCTCTCCGCAGCAATATATTCATTTGAATTCAATGGTTTTCTAACTCAGAACTGTTTATGATGAAGATCTGGTTTAAATATAATTTGTAATACATTATAGATAGTAGGGCAATTTGCAGTACTAGTCTAATGTATAGACTCAGAAATATAATTCTTGCCAAAGGAAGACAAGTCAAATAGACTTTGCAAAAGTTAATTTCCCATTTCCCCTTATGCATTTTGTAATTCAAGATTTTTCTAGAGTAAGATCAATCTGATGAATTAAGTACACAAAACTTTTAGGGAAAAGAGACTATATCCTCCATTGTGAAGAACACCAGACACCAATCAGAATATACATTCACGGAATCACAGAATGTGTCGCAAATGCCTGAAATTTGTTAAACTCTGTGCTGAGCTGCCGAGGAAAAAAATTAGGAGAATGCAAGACAAACAAAGTGGAATCCTAAGCATCAAAAATAAGCAACATTTATTTTAAGCTTTATAAAATTTATAAACTTATTTTATAAGTAAATCTTACCATGAAATAATAGCACATAACGGAGACATAATGGAGCAAGTGACAAAACAATTCATAACTCTAGCAATTAATTTTATGAAACAATTACTAACATAGAAGCCCTTTTCCAGGAAGACGAAAGGTAGGCAAGGGTGGGGAAAATATTTCAAAGAGGAATACACAATCCTGAAGGGAACAGAAATGAGATTTTACAAGGCTGTTTGAGCTGATGTCAAACACAAGAACAAAGGAGCATAAACTAAAGTTAAGGGAAGGGTCAGACCCTCAAGGAATTTAGGCAGAATTTCTTTAGATAGAGAGCAGTGAACGTATCAAATAAGAGACAA
>JAVCKT010031859.1:0-19352 GCA_032273925.1 Rhynchotus rufescens | reverse complement strand
TCATCATGTACTGAACCATTTCAGTAGGAACACACTAATCCCAATTATTACAGAGCTAATGATGGATTTTGGAACAACTAAGTGGAAGGAGAGAGGTGGTTGTGGAATGTTAAACCAGAAGGTGGGCGAGTATAATGTTCCTACTTAGGATTTCTCAGAAGGCAGTGTCTGACTACATTTTGATTGTTCTTCTGAATATAGCTTTCTGTGTCTTAGCAAATTCTGAATGCATGTTATTTACATACTCACATTGTTTACAGAAAATGTTTTGGTTGTTCCCCATCCAACTTCAAAATTATCCATTTGAAATGCAACTATTTTCATCAGCAGTGGAACAGTTTGTCCCAAACAGAATCAATTCATAGAGAATTTAGCTGCCACAAGCAGAGCTGGCATCAGTGGTTCATTGTGTGTCTCTATGGAGACAGCTCAGCCTATCCCGAGGAGCTGCCAGATGAGACAGAAAGATGCTCAGCTCGGAGCAACTCCAGCACTGAGCAACTTGGAGCTGGCACCGGAGCATCCCCGGAGCCGCAGCGGGCGCTGGGCAGCCATGCAGGGCTCACCTCGGAGGTGGTCAGCAGCCAGTATTTTTAGCAACTTTTTCCAGGGTCGGAGGCATTCTTCCTCTGATCCCCTTCTCCGCCTAATCCAGAGGCGCCGGAGCTCCGCTGTAGAGGTACTGTCATCATCAACTCACCGGGTCATGGTGGCCATATCATCTCTGAGCCCCGAGGAGCTGAATGCAACTTTTCCTGAAAAAAAAAGTAAAGTACTTTTCATTAAGACTGTAGGCAGTTCTGTGTGTGTGTGTGTGTGTGTGTGTGTGTGTTAAATGATTAAACTTTTGTTCTGTCGGCTATATTTCATATTTGCATAAAATGTGTATTTTAAAATGCTTTTTGCTGTATTTTATATTAAATTGTCTTCATTTGATTTTATTGTTATTGTTGTTCGGGGTTTAATACATGCTTTTCACTCTAACGGCTTGGTTGCAGAGAACAGATAATAAAAGCCAGTGGTGCATGTGTAAAGGTGTGCTAACTACTTTTGTTTTCAGATCACGACATTTGTTTTGTTGCAAAGGTTATCACACACCTGTATATTTATCAAAAGAAAGCAAAGTTACTGTGAGAAAAGCCAACTTCTGCAGGAAATCAAATATTTTTTTCTGAGTCTACTTTAAGACTGCATTGAAAAATGAATCTTAAGTATATATTTATGATGTTTGTAACTTTATCAATTTAGGATTAAACTGATGACTTTTAAGGTGGAGGTGACTTTGCAAGCTTCCTTCCTAAATCTGGATTTGCCTGTGTTCTAGGGAGTTCAAGGCGTCCAGCAGCAAAATACACCAAGATGGGCGAGCGCCTCCGCCACGTCATCCCTGGCCACATGCAGTGCTCGATGGCATGCGGCGGCCGGGCTTGCAAGTACGAGAACCCGGCTCGATGGAGCGACGAGGAGCAAGCCATCAAGGGGCTCTACTCCTCCTGGTAATATGCAGCACTTCCTTCACTACATGTCACTGCATCTATTATGTTTGTTAAGGGAGAATTCTATTAACATAAGCTGCTGCTGTTTTAACCTCAAATATTGCTAGGTTAAGTATAAAACAGAATGATAAATTGATTCTGAATTACCACTTAGCAGTAGACTATAATGGGCACTGTACATAGCCCTGTAAAGTCAATTAAAGACTATATTTTTTCCAGTGAGTTTAGTTCATATTCAAAAGCAGAAATACTGATGATAAAATAACAAACAAACAAATATCCTTCTGGGCTCTTCTGGTTACAGATGATTCTTCCTAAGGCATCAAATACAAATGAATTAAAATCTGTTTATAACAGAACTCACAAGTGAAAACATTACCGAAGGTGAAATAATATAAAGTATTCAACAAAAGCATATTCAGAACTGGTGCACTGACATGAAATCCATCTTTAAATTTGTATTGATTTTTGGTAACTGCCTGCTATTCATAAGGAAACAAATCTTAAAAAAATAATAAAGGGCCAAACATAGATTAGAGTCCAAATTTCAGAAGAGCTTTCTAATGTGTTAACCACCTTGACGTTGAACATTTTCAGTAATGGTCTTTTGATATATAATGTCTGCATCAGCTGAACAGGATTTATCACTAACACTATATGCAACAGTGGACATTTATGGAAATAAAGTTTCCATGTAATCAGCAAGGGGTTTGTCTTTCCTGAAAATGAAACGATGTTCTAGTTTTGGTAGACTCATATCCAAGCAATTATGATAATGACATTATTAAATACCCTTTTAATTTCTTAGGATAACAGATAACATACTGGCTACAGCTCGACCCTCGACAGAATTAATTGAAAAGTACAACATTATTGAACAATTTGAAAGGTAAAAAAAATTAATCACTACTTCTTACAAGTATTACTCATGTAATTCCTGATCCATTTTCTCTTTCAACGTAGATTTGGATTGTTGGTAAAGATCCTTTCATTTTAACAATATACAGGTAAAGATTTACTCTCCTCTAAAAATAAATGTGTGTTTCAGAAACTAGGTATTAATGAGGTTTTGGCTGCACGTAATACTTTGACTCATCTATTCTTTGCTTAAGATTCAGCATAAAAACCATAATTAACCTTCAGCGACCTGGGGAGCACGCAAGCTGTGGGAATCCTCTGGAACAGGAGAGTGGCTTCACCTACCTTCCCGAAACGTTCATGGAGGCTGGAAGTAAGTTAGGCTCCTGCTGCTCTTCCACATTCATTATTGATCTGGCACTTGGCAGTGTTTTGGCTTGAATTCTTGTATGTTAAAAGCAGCTATGCAAGAAATGTTGCACAAAAAAAGGATATAAAAATGAAAGTTCACAAATGTAATCAAGAGTGAATAATACATTATCCAAGAATCAAGTTATTATTCAGCTGTTTGGAATAAGATTTTTTTTTCTTTTCTCTTTTTTTCTACCTAGTTCCTAAATATGTAAACATGAATTGTATTCTGGTACAATGCATTTTTTTACATAGATTATAATATGGCCATTCCTTTGATTTCAGAATATTTGTATTGACAGTAATTTTGGATTTTCGTATTATGGTGAGATGAGAATAATTACCTCTGTATAAGAAAGAGTATTTAACTGAGAAGTGCTTCTATTTCCCACAAAAAAAAAAAAACCTATATATAGCTCTGTAATTTTAGTATGAATCACTCATTTTATTATACCATTCACATTGCAGCCGAACTTTAGTTTGACAAGTCTTTAGTAGTTTTGTGTATTTATCGAGTTTTCTTAGCGCTTTCAAACATTATGTAGCCAGATTATTCTTGGATCCTTTATGCCATTTTAACATTATCATTTATTATTGGTCATCTCTCCACCTCATACACTATTGAAAATTTCATGGTCTGTACAACTGAAAATAATTATTTCTTTTTCATTGTAGTTTATTTTTATAATTTTGGATGGAAGGATTATGGAGTGGCATCTCTCACCACTATACTGGATATGGTAAAAGTCATGACTTTCGCCTTACAGGAAGGAAGGGTGGCTGTTCATTGTCACGCAGGACTTGGGCGGACAGGTTTGTGTCCTCTACTCCAAAAATGAACAGAACTTTATTTTTAAAGATGCAAAGGAGCCTCTGGTATATTAATTTTCCTGAATCATTGCAAGGTGTACATCTATAAAGTGGTTAAAAAACTAAAGGTTTATATATGAAAATAACCTCTCACGGACATAAAAAAAACAAAGTTAGAAAACCTTTAAATCTATATAATAATTCCCTTTACTGAAATGGGATAGCCCCCTGTTGATGGGAAAAAAATCAGTACATATTCATTTTTGAATATAGTTATTATATGATTACGCTTACAATCCTATCACTGATTGTTAGATCAACTAGTTTTTTTTTTTTTTTTGAGCATCTGAAATTTGAATTATTTCTGGCCCTTTCAAGAGCTATCTTGCTACCTGAGACCTTTCTGTAGGAGCCAGCACTGCTCTTAATTTTGTGCAGCAAAACAGCTGCAACTACTAGACATAACTTGTTAAGTGTGGTGAGAATGCCCTTAAGACCTTGCAGTCCAACAAATGCAACCATACTAACTTAATAGCATCACATAACAAAGGACAGAAAACTTGCATCTTTGCCTATATTCATTTTCAGTTTGTACCACTTTACTGAATATTCATTTGAAGCTCGTAGTTCTTCAGCTAATATTTGTCTTTATATTTTCCAGGTGTTCTAATAGCTTGCTATCTAGTTTTTGCAACAAGAATGACTGCTGATCAGGCAATTCTTTTTGTTAGAGCAAAAAGGCCTAATTCTATTCAGACTAGAGGGCAGCTGTTATGCATCAGAGAATTCACGCAGTTTTTGATTCCTTTGAGAAACGTATTTGCCTGCTGTGAGCCCAGGGCACACACAGTGACACTGGCTCAGTACCTGACCCGTCAGAGACATCTGCTCCACGGCTATGAGAGCAGGCATCTCAAACACGTGCCAAAACTTATTCACCTAGTTTGCAAACTGCTGCTAGACATAGCTGAAAACAGACAAGTGATAGAGGCAGAACTGTTAGACATAGCAGACCTGTCAGCAGAAATCGAGCAGACGGTTTCTCAGCTGTCTTCCACACATCTAGATAAAGAGCTAGATCGACAGGACAGCGATACCTCCGAGTCGTTCTCCCAAACCCACTCAGCTGCTTTTGAGGGCCACAATGCTCTTTTCTCCCTGGCACATGCTCACGATCCTCCGTGGAGGAGGAGGAACGCTGAAAGCCTTCAGCCGCTCACGCACATGAAAAGGCGTCTGAGCTACAGCGAGTCAGATTTAAGGACAACCGAGTTTCTCCTAGACCAAAGGGAAACTGTATGGACGGTACCTACTCAGATACTGCTGCACAGCAAACTTCAGCAGGACAGTGTCGATGAGTGCTCTGCTGCAGGTGGGGAAAAGCCCACGCTGGAGTTAAACAAAGAAGTCTTAGTGCGTAATACTTGTACATTCTGGAGCCAGGGGAAATTTAATTTGGATGGACGAGAAGATGGATGCTCGCTTTACCACAGAAGGAAGCCTACCAAAGAAGTACAGCGCAGCAGAACCTTTTCTTCAGGTCTGGCATCTCTCCAGAATTCCAGGGAATCTGGAACATCAAGGCATAAATTTAGCAAAGAAGCTGGTCATAGAGCAGAATGTGAGAGTAATATGTATAAGAGAAGAGGCTATGCTTCTCAGGACTCCGATTCTTCCTCTTCTTCTAAAGCAAGCTTTTATGTGGGATGTGAAAGCCAGGCTAGCAAAGATCTGTCAGAGTCAATTCCACACATTGTTTTGCAATCAGAATTAAGTTTGGAAGCCCGACGAGTTTTGGCAGCTAAAGCACTTGCAAATATAAATGAATTTCTGGGAGAGGATGAAGTGAAGCAGAAGGTAGAAATGTGGCAGGTAATTTTTAACTTGACTCAGTGTTACATGTTCTGCATATTTCACCTAGGTTAATCCCTGGAATGGCAAAAATGCCACCGGTAGGTAGTGAGAGGAATCTGGGGGACCTCTGAAATGACATACAAGGACAGATTTATGTTCTAATCAAGTAAATGATTGCATTTGTCAACTCTGCCTGGATCTTTCAAAAATAAGCAAAATGAACATAAGTATTCTGGTCTCTAACAGGAGGTCAGAACATTGTTTCTTGTCATGCTCATTCAGTTTCCTAACTAATCAAAATTGATGCTATTATCTGTGCTTTTAACTTGGCTGTTGCTAACATATAAGTACTACAAATTTTGAAATTAAAATTACATTGGTTTTAAGCTTTTAAAAAACAAGTTTTCAATTAGCTGCTTTCTCACAGCTAATCAGAGAATTCTGTGTGTAGAAATAAAACAATTTGGTAGAAAGGTAACTGCTTATCCTCAAAACCAAATCCTTAGTAAGACTTGCTTTGAAGAAGGAATCCAAAGCTGTTTTATGTATTGTAGTAGATAGTTAGAGATTTTGAGCTGTACTATTTAAGTCATCCTTCTGTTTTAAAGAATCACTTGTATTACCACTGATTAATGTTGATGCTTTAGAAAAAAACAGAAATATATATATATATATTTTATAACTGCTAAGTCAAGTCTTCTTTTTATGTTGGAGCCTAGGCAGCCAAGTGCTGCTACAATCAAAGAGAATGTTAGAAAAGTAAATAAATGATGCTTTTTATCTATTTATTTTTAGAAAGAACTGAATTCTCAAGATGGAGCTTGGGATAAAATCTGTAGTGAGAGAGATCCTTTTATCCTCTGTAGCTTGATGTGGTCCTGGATAGAGCAACTGAAAGAACCTGTTATATCCAAAGATGATATTGACATGTTGGCAAAAAATTGCATGGAACCACAAGAAGCACTTAACTTACTGCAAAAGGTAGGTATTGTATATGGCAAATTGTTATTTTGCTGCCAATATATTTTGTTAATATATTTTAAACTATTTGCTTACAGCCCTTAGAAAAGGAAATTGCACTTTTAAAAGGCAATTTCCATTTGTAAAAATCAAAACTATGATTATTTTGGTAAGAGTCACAGCCAGTGTCAGGGTGATGAACATTCTAAGGAAAATCGCAGCTCCTACCTTTGAGCTCTGTTCAGTGGAAGCTCACGAGCAGCCTATTTACCTGCAAATTCTGCAGCTGAGGCAAAGGCAGAAACTTTCTCCAGCGAAAGCCATGGATGGCTTTTGTTAATGTCAAATCTGGCAGGTGTGCTAATAGTTGTCATATTTGCTGTGCAAACATCTTAATCCATCAGCTTTGGCAGAGTTGGAACAAGGAATAGGAAGAATTTGCCAATTCAAGGAATCAGAAGCCAAGCCAAATTCCATTACGCAATTCAAAACTCCAGCTATGTGTTTTCTGAAATCTATATGCAAAACAGGTCCTTCTGATCCAAACCCATTGAATTGTCTTTTCTCCAAAGGGAGATGATGTAGGATAGGATGTAGATGTAGGATAAATAAACAAAAAGTTCATTGTAGATCTTTAAATTATATAAGTTTTCTTGCTAATTCTTTGGGCGTTTTTTGCTTCTGAAATATGGAGAAAATAGAGCCCCTTTTAACAGCCTCCTAGAGCCCTAGTACAGCTTCCACTCAACAAGTGGTCAGAGCCTCCTGTGCTATCGCCATTTTCACAGTGTTCAGAATTCTCAATTTCATCTCAAAATGGCAGGTTTCTTCCTGAAGACACAAAATTCTTCCACCTTATTACGGTTTTTGTCTTTACAATTTCATCAAGTACTTGACAGTTGTTATAAATGTGTGGGAAAGTTCTTTTAATTTAAAATAATTACTGATTATCTCACATTATCTTATCCTTTCCTATTTAGCTTCTCAGAAGTCCCTGAGGTTGTTACTTGTTCTTTTAACTAATTGAACTTCTAGGAACTTCCCTTCATGGTGAAGGAGACCTGCTAGGAGAGGCAGATACTTAGGTGGGAATCCAAGTCTTAAACGTGCGTAGCACTCTGGGCTGACGAGGTCTAGTCTCACCTTTACTGTGCAACTTCATGCGAGTGCTGCTGTGCCTGAGGAAGCCTGTGTGGAAGTCAAGTCTCCAGGTGAATGCCCGGCCTCCTAGAAATTTCCAGAGCAACTTGTGGGATGTTCTACAAGAGAAGACTTTCTCCCTTCATGGCTGAAAGAAAAAAAAAAAAAAAGTAGCAGCTCTTAAGGCTTCTGAATATCCCCTCCCCAACACCTCCACCTGCAGGTTTCAATACAAGAAGGCCACAGTCTGATATTTCAACAGCAATTAACAAAAATTACAAGTTAAATGATTTTAATTGAAAAGATTTCCCCTAATGAGCTGCTGTCCCATTTACCCACCAGGAGCAGTGTCAGACTATCCTCTGTATTCTGAATTGTGTGGTGAACTTGCAAACGCTGCCAGCTGATGTGGAGGAGGCCTTGCTTGCTCGCGCTATTAAAGCTTTCACTAAGGCAAGTAACCACTGCTCCATGACTTTGCATTTATTCTTTATAAACTGTGAAGGGGAGAGTGGTATTCTGTGCTAAAAATCACAGCAGTTCCTTCACAGTTATTGTACTGATGCTTATTTACTTCAAAATTTATATTTTACAATTACCAGCCTACATAAAGATTGGAAATATTCCCAACAAAATTCAGTCCTGTCACTGGAGCCTTGTAGAATGTGTTTAATACTTTAGTATTGTTTGTCTACATCTAGATTACTTCAATTCATGGAATATCTCAAATCGGGGAAAGATCATATTTAAATGCTGAGAATAATTAGCCACTGAGAATTTACCAAACACTTTGGTAGATTTCCTCCTAGTAAGTGTCTTTCCATCAAATTAAATCATTTTTTTTTTCTGAAATTATGCTGTAATTCAGGTATTTTAGGTTATATATAAGTAACAGGTACCTCTGCTTTTGAAATTACCTAGTAAAAAAAAGATAAGCTCTGAGCCGCTCAGCTCAAAGCTGCTTTCTTCTCAGATACAGCAGATGAAATTTGGAAAACAAAATCAAGCTCATCATCGGCTTCAAACACTCTTGTAAATCTACAGATTTGCAACCTCTTAAAACAATCACAACATTTCTCCTTCTGCTAGTTTATCTGCTAGTTTATTTTACTATCTATTTAGCATAAAATTGATAGCAAGAATTAAATGTATATTTTCTATGGTACATTTGAAAGCTAAAAATTTAAATTTTTAATGTTAGTCATCTACTTTGCAATTTGTTATGCGGCATATATTTAATAATTGAATTAATATTTTCTTCCTTTTATTAGACAAACTTTGATTCTGAAAATGGACCATATGTTTATAATACTCTTAAAAAAGTATTTAAACAAACTCTGGAAGAAAAGAGAAGAAAGGTCAAAGAAGGAACAGAAAATCCTTCTTGATTTCTACACAGCTATACTGAAGAATTAGATGGGCTTACCAAATTATTTTTCATTCTTCAGCTACTGTATTTTGTGCTATTTGGCATGATTTACCTAACTTTAGATATTAAGAGTTATTAACAAACATTTTATTTTTTTAAAGGGAGTTTTAGTGGCAACTGTTTCACCTACACAGTTGTAAAGAACAGCTCCTCTGTGACTGTACTATAGTATTTGGTTTCAAGTTCTTTGCTTTAATATTGTGAACTGTTCTCTTCATTTTAAAGGTATTTATTGATTTAGGGACCTCTGTTATTGGCATGCTACGTTATTTTCAAGTTATATGATTGCCATTAAGTTCAGTGCCACAGTACACAATGGACTGAGTTTGTATTTATATGTTAACATTAAGTATGTTTACACTACTTTGCAGAAAATAAATATCCATTGTACTTAAGCTCGTTTTCCTTTTAGAAAATTTAAAATAAAGTGTAATACTGAAAGAACTGTGAGATTTGCTATTAGCAGCAGATGATAATTATTTCCCATATTTTAATCATAGTCACTGACGTGTTTGCAAAGGCTGCTGCAATACAGAAATAAATTAAATAAATTAGCAAGGTTTTAAGTTAGAAATCAACTTGGAAATTTCAACAAAATGTTTCTAAAGAAAAATTGGTTATGTCATCTTAAATGATTTGAATAAGAGAAAAATTTTACCTTACTAAACTTCTACCTTAATTTAAATGAAAAAATAGCAAACCTTAGCAAGAGCATTATTCTCTTTCCTTTAATTACATTGAGCAAAAAAAAAAAGGAAGTATAATAGAATAATACTCAAAAATAATTGATGAAAATCTTATCTACAATACACTTTTTATTAATATATTCATCTAATCAATAGGAACAACTGGAATATAACAACTGCAATTTTTGATTATGGGCTTTAAACGCAGACTAGTAGTATGCTAGTTTTCAGGATATACCATTGATCCAGTTTGATATATTTGAGCAGTTAAACTAAAATCTGTCCCTTTTTTTTTGTTTTGCTGTCTAAGTGACTCATATTGAGCATAAAAACAATAGAGCAGTTTAGCAGGTTAGACACGCTTCCAGCGTGCAATGACTACATCCCGTTCTGAGCCAGACAAGTACCTCAGCAGAAAGAGCCTGGAAGAAGCAGAGCTGAGGGTGACACTGCTGGGTGGGCACCGCAGGGGAAGCAGGCTCGTAAGGGAGCGCAACGGCAGCGCAAGCGGCGCCTCTCAGCAGCCACCCTTGGGAGCTCTGCGATGCATTCGCAGATGGCTTAGGTTCCTATGAAATCATTTCAGCCTACTTCAGTTAGTTCAGAAATGCTAGCACCAATTGCTGGTATTATATAGTAGGAGGTTAGAAACCAACTCAGAATCGTTTAAATTGCATTACTTAACAAGGTCTCTGACATACCATTAAACCTAGCTAGAATAATCTTACCGTAGTTAATGTCAGATTGGTATTTGAAAAATTACCCACAGGCTTTCCACACAGATGGAGGGTGTGGAACTGGCATATTATAGAACTTTTTTTTTTTTTTTAAATTCACTGACTGATGTGGTTGCAATGACTTCCAAACAAGCTACCACTTCTAGCTGAACATGTGACAAGAAACAAACAAAAACAGCCTATCTAAATGAACAATCAAGCCCACAAACAAGCAGCAGGCTATTAATTGATTTCCCATGTGGGAGGTATAAACACCACCAAGTTTTTATTGTATCATTTCCTCATGCATTAAACATGAATCACATATTTGTGATTAAGGAGTCTATCTTCACAACAGTGCTGAAAGGTCCCCAGCACTTTCCACCTGGCCACGGCCAGCACTGCCACCCCTCCGAGGTCCCAAAGAAAGAAGTTGCACATAAAAATGTTTCTACGTGCTCTCCTGCACAGAGCAGCAGGAAAGGCCATCAGCTCTTCCCTGTGCCCTCTCCTGCTCTCCGAGCTTGGGATCCTACTCATGCTTCACTCATCAGCAGCTGCATAAAGCTTTTACTTTGGCTCACACAGCAGCTGCTGCTGGCAGAGCATCTGCAGCGGGGGGATCTTCAGCAAGACCCGGGACCACTCCAGACCACTGGCCCTCCTTACAGGAAGGGACTAACCCTCTTCTAGAAGAAAATAAAGGGGACTGAACTATTGCCAATAGAGCTAGCCCTTCACCAGAGGCATCCAAACAATCTATAGGTTTCGCTTTTTTTCTTACCTTAATTAAGGCCACAATTTCTCTGCTCCCTCTGCTGGTTAGGGACACGCGCCAGCTGCAGCACAGTTAGGTTAGAATTGCAGCCTAAGGCTTTGGACTAATCCTTTTAAGTACCTACACCTTATTTAGCTGCTTTACAGCTATGTTTTTTGCAATACTTAATTTCATATTGAATCAAATTATCTGTGTATTAAAAAAAGAAGAAATCTGTATTTAATCTGCAGAAGATCCACTCAGCTCCAGGAAATCAGACTTAGAGAATGCAGGTGGATGAGGTTCACCTGCCCTTTAATCTGGCTTAAAAAAAAAAAAAAAAAGAGTGGAGTAGGAAGGGAAGGAGGGAGACATCTTTGGAATCACTGGAGTAATCTTAAATATCCCTATTAGATCTACAATAGTGGACACTGAGATGACACATTTCTCAGCAAAATAAGCATCAAGCCACTTTCCTCTCCTACTTCAATAAAATCACCATTGTTTTGTAAGAAATTTCAAGATAATAGAATATAGATCTTGCATATCTTCATATCCTCACATGACCTAAAACAAATAAATCCACTCCTTCAACTGCAAGCCCGCACATATCAATTTATTCGGCAACAATAAATTATTGTTATACCCTGCACACCACAAAAAACAAATAATAGAGTACTACCCAAAGGGTCAAAAAGAATCTAGTGTACATCTCAATGAACATTTTTTCACAGCATGCTGATCTAATTTTTTTCTCCCCGTGGTTTTAAATTTCCACAAAAATTAGCTTTTATACTTTTACAGAGCCATTAAGGAGATGAGCTGTTACTCAAGAGTAACTGTTTTGTACAGCTGTACTTAAATGTTAATATCACAGCTGATATTTGACTCACATTGAGGTCGCTACCATTTGTCAGAGCAGCACCTGCCAGGTCTCCCCCTTGCCACACTGACAGCACAGGCGTGTGCTCAGCCTTGTGCTTGGGCCAGTATTTGCATAATGAAGGACCTCATACAAATGCCACAGTGATCAAGAGTTAGCTCTGAAAAGGGCAGAACATGCATCTCTGCCTGCCTGATTTACCAAAGGATTTGACTCCTCTACCCTCACAGGAGTTACCCACCGTCAGCTGACAGCTAAGGAGCTTATACTTCACTAAGACTAGGAATAACAAAAAGTATAGGTAATAAAATAATTTACCACATAAGGAGATTTCATTGACATGCAAGCCCATTCTAATTACAGCAAAAGTCATTGGACTGAACAACTGTCAGTGTTAAACACCCAGAAAGTGCTTAAATGAAGACCAAGGTGTCCCAACAGAAGAGCTTTCTGGTGCAGCGCAGTGCATGTGCTCAGGGTGACCGGGGATGCAGGAGACCCAGTCAGACCGTCAGCATCTCAGAAGGGATCTGTTGATGCTGCTGCCATGGAGATGTTCCCACAGAGCCAGGGAGATGCATTCCAGAGCCCCGGTGCTGCCGGAAAGGGACCGTTCCCGACGGGGGTCGGAAAGGGCTCTTCCTCACGCGGTGCAAGCGCACGATGGAGGCTCTGAGAGAGGCCCTCTCATGCCCCGTGTGCTTAGACCTGTTCACGCCACCCATCCTGGTCCTGTCATGTGCACACAACTTCTGCAAGCCCTGCTTGGAAAAGATCCTCATCCACCAAAACTGCAACCATGTCAATGGGCATTTCCATTGCCCTCTGTGCAGAAAGGTAAGTAGAAATTATCCCACAGTCTTTGCATTTGGAGGTGAGCAGATGCAACACTGCAGTTAGAAAACCTCTGTTTTCATCTGGAGTGTCAGGTCTGCCCCAGCCTTCCACTGGAGGACCCCAGTTCCCGCAGGGAATCCAACACCACGTTGCATTTGCAAGAATGCACCAAGCTGTTTGCAACTGCACCTCCCCCTTCCAAGAACAGCGTGGGATCCACATTAACCGTCTGAGAACACACAGGAACCTGGCCTCACAATTCTTAAACTCCTCCACAAGGAAAGATGTGGAAATACTATATACTATCTTGTTCAAACTAAACATTTCCCTGGATTCTGATCAAGTAGTATATTTAGTTACCCTTTTTTTCCAGTTCAGAATCAGCAGATTCTCATGATTTAATTTGAAACATACCTGTTTTAATATCCACATTTTATAGACCTCACTGAGTACAAGACCCACTAAGAAAGCTTTTCTTAGGGATAAATTCTGCACCCATTAAATACACAGCAGTTCAGTCTTCTGTTAACAAAAAAAACTATTGAGATTGTTTCCATTTAATTTCCTGAATTCTGTTCTTCAGAGTAAACCATGCAGTTCCTCCTGGTTTAGGGTAGGTACTTCACACACAAAGATTATGTATGACCACCTGATACTTAGGAGCCTTGATGTTACAAAACTCCCCTCTGAATGAAACCACTCTCTAGATGAGCCAGCTACAATATTTCATCTCAAATATAATCACAACAATGTAAATACCAACTAAAATGATGCCTTTTTTTTTCCCTCCTCTACATTATACTACTTGTCATACAAGCACACCTGCATGGCTCAAACTATTTTACTATTCTTCTCACTTTCAGGTCATTTACCTAAGAGGCAGAGGATTAGTCGGATTGCCAAGAAACAGTCTGGTTGAAAGTATAATAGAGAAATTTAAAGATGAGCTTGAAAAAATCCATGACCAGGAGAAGAAACAGTTGTCCCAAATGTGTGAAGAACATGGTGAAAGCTTGAATTTGGTACCAATTTCCATTTATCCTTTTTAGTAATTCATATTCTCTCTCTCTCTCTCTCGAAAACATTACGTACATGCTGAATACAAAATGCATGTGCTGGAAATTCAATACTTAATGTCCTTTATAACAAAGTTCTTACAACAAATTGTACAAAATTAAACTATAACAATTTATTCCAAAATTATAATAAAACAACAAAAGAGTGAATAACAGACTGAATAATTTCTTACCCAGATTAATTTTACTCAACCCACTAACTGGGAAACTTCTACAGCCCCACCAGGCAGCTTCATAAACTTGGAAAAAGCTTTTGTAAAACTTTTTAACTCAGATACAGCCTTGTAGATAGAATAACTACAATACTGAAACTATTCCTAAAAATCATGACCAGGTTGTATAAGATAAGCATCGTGTGCTTTGCCCTTTTGAGGTATCACACTAAAAAGAACAAAAAGAGAAGACAGACACTTCAGTTTTACCATCAGTACTCAGTTTTGGCAGTTTTAACAGTATCTAAGAGCAGACAGAACCAGGAGCTACTTGGAGAACGTGCCTTAAATACAAATACTAACCCTTCTGTGCATTTTTTTTCCTATCAGATGTGCCTGACAGATGACGAGCCAATATGCGCAATCTGCAAACTCTTTGGAAAACATAAACATCACAATGTTGAGAAAGTATCAGAAGTTTACAACACCAGAAAGAAATCATTTATTAAAAATTTACACCTAGTGCATAAGAAATCTGAAGATGCTAGGAAGGTAAAAAACACTCACTGGAGATTATACTAACAAAATTAAATAGATATTTGGCAGAAGATTAGGGATGCATTTTGATTCTAATATTAGATAGTCAATTTGTAGATTTTTCCAAAGAAGATTAGGTTATACGTGATAAAATGGCCTAGCAGAAAACATAAGAAAATATCCCAACCCCAATTTAGATTGTGTTATAGCCCTGGCTAAGCATGTACTCTTTCTCTTGTGTTCACCTAGATATAACCTATTATTTGTGCAATTACTTAATGTTCACGAAGCAGATGATGAAACCTGCTAAAACAAATTACTGAACTGCTAGGGTAAATTCCTCCTAAGCTCTGCTCCCGTGTTGCTCACTGGCTCACTGGTATCCATTTCTCCAGAAGCTTTGCTGTCTGCCACACGGCTTCAGTGACGCACTGACCTCGGCGCAGATGCGACGCAGCCCAACGCTGCTCCCAGCTCCGTTACCAAAATACCACCGGGCATCCCAGGCTGGGCAAACAGGCCGTCCCATCTAGACAAAAACATGCAAAGGCAACAGTCAAGGAGCTTCTCGCAGTGCTCTGATCGCAGAGTCCCCTCCTCTGCTCGCCTCAGTGCTACCTTGGAAAGGAGGCTTCAGCACGTTTTTCTTTTAGATGTTTCCAGATCTTCCTAAAGAAAACAAATCATATTCCCAAGAAAACAAGACTTAAGAGACTAGTTCTGAAAATATGGCCTGCAGTTCAATTCACTTTCCAATCTAGCACCAAAATAACAAAAGCTTTCAAAATGTACCTACAATTATTTGTATTTTAATATTGTTTTGAGCACTAATAGCTTCCAAACTGAAAAGTTTCAAAAGCCCAGGCCTTGCACTATATACCAAGGTACCATGTTTCTCCAAAAGGTAAAAATCTCATGCACTTAACCTATTCTGAACACACTCATGTCCACTACGATGCTTAACTTCCAATCTATTTCACACAGGAAACTGAAAAGCTGATTCATGAACTAACAGCTGATGCTACAGACACCAAAATCATGATCGACACGGTGGGCAGCAGTTTGCTGAAAGGGATCAGGTACAGAATGGCAGACCTGCAATCAAAGCTACACAACGACTACTCTACAAAACTGGAGAAGCTGCAAGTAATCTCAAATGAAACCGAAGCTCCTGGACAGCTTTATCTGCAAATGAAACACCTCCTGGAACAGCACGCAAATTCTGTACAATTTCTACAAGAGGATAAAAAGCTCAGGGAAAAGATAGAAAAAATGCTAGAAGGAAAAGCCCTGTATCAGGACCTGCCCAAGTATCAAATCTCAGTGAGACAGTATTTTGAAGAGCTGATCAAAGGAATCAACGTCCAGGACTACCTGTCCATCACGTGCGAGGAGACGTTGGCGAGCGGCCCCGACCCGGGCGAGGGCTGCAGGTCCCAATGTCCGGCCTTCGTCTCCGCGGCTCAGAGCCCCGACCGGTTGTTCTGCAGACAAGTGCTGCGGTTATTCGAGAAGACCAACGACGCAAACCGAGACCATGTGGAAAACACAACCCCAGCCCCTCCGCAGCACTAACAGAAGCACTAGCACTCAGAATTTATTTTTTATACGTTGGTTGAAGCGTCACTCTAAGTACTATCTCCTGAAGTTTAGCTTTTGTTTCTCAGTCATATGTGCTGCCTACATAGTCTATAAAACAGCTACAAAAACACCTTGAAGAGTAAACAGAATGAGATTTATTTAATTTACGGGCTTTGTTGCATACTTTATTGCATCGTCACAAATCAGGATTTATTTGGAAAGCAGCAGTAAGAGAACAGCCTAAGGCAGAGTAATACAGATCACTAAAGATCTGTATCTTACCATTTTGTTCTTTAAATAAGTTCTCCAGTTTTTAACCTGATTAATAGAAAGACACATCTATTCCTCAGAGCAATGTCTGCTCACTCTGCACATATTAACTTTAGAAAAAAATACATTATGGAATTTATCACTTTGCTTTTCCTTTGGCTACTGACTTTAATTCACAAGCAGACATTCATTCACCAAATATGCCATTTGACTATTCCTTCAGGATTTTATGTAAGACAATTTTGAGTTCACATGCACTAAAAAAATAGTTCTTGGTATCTGTCATGCTGTACAAGCTCAACGAAGCCACAGACTTTGCACCAAATTCCAGCTGATGTCTTTGGCCTCGTTTCCAAACTATGTGTCCATCCATGGTCCTCTAATGCCTTACAAATTGATCGACCAATTTCAATATAGTTTAACTGAAAGATGCCAACCATGAAGAGTGTTAAGTTCTTACAACCTTCATGATGATTTTCTGCAAGTGTTCCCTGCGAAGAGAGTGACATGTAAGGGTTTTATTTAATATATATTTAAGGTATCACAGGATACACAAATGACCTAACTGTGAAGGAAAAAGGCATCAACTGTCACTTGCACATTACTAGGTAACAGACAAAAAGTAGAAACAAACAGAAAATAACAGGTTTCACTACCTCCAGTGCTTTGAGACCAAACATTTCCATACTCACCAGGCTGAGGGCCTCTCTGCTATGTCGTCAGGTCTTCTGGCATGTTATTTTCTCCTCAGCATTTTGATTGCCTTCTAGCTTTGTATAATTTGCTGATACATGTGTATTGGCATTTTTCCCCTGCATGTCAGTCACGCAGAGTGAATAAAACTGGGACCGACCACAAACACCGTCACCCTTTTTATTTACTGCCTCTTCCTTACAGCCTGTTAAGGTGCTGCCATGAGACACTTTTGGGATGCTTTTTAGTTGTAAAGAAAATTATTTTCAAAAGGTAGGCAGAGCTTCAGAAGAGTAACGTTACAGCTTCTAGTTATCTGCTGCAACTTGCAATCATCAACTGCTCAGCACTGCTTTGCTGTCATTTCCATTTCTTTTCATTTGATGTAACTGAAGCTCAAGTTATGCAGAAGTTTTCAGCAGCCGGTGGCAATGAACCAACTCGCATCTGTTTACTGGTGAGGGGCAGAAATCAGGCTTTCTGCATTACAAGTTTTCAAGAGAATTTAATTTGACACATTAACCATAGAAAGTGATAGATTAACCATAGAAAGTGTTTATATATCTGAACTCTTTTCTTCTGAGCTCACACCAACTGCATTGGTCTAGTGTTTGCTTTATCTTTCCTGTATTATGATCCAATCTTAACTGAGAATCAGGCTCTTGAGTTCTTAACTGTCAAAGAAATACAGACTAAAGAGAGCAGAAATGCCTGGCACTACCTCACGTCTTGACAGACTCTTCCTAGGAAATTACACTGCAAGACACGTAGGCTCAGCATCCTTCCATCTGCTTTTAAAATAATGAGCACTATCGAAAATGACCCTTCAGTCCACAACTGTATGCATTCTAGTAACACAGATGGACCAGCCTTTCTTATTAAAATACAAGACTTCAGCTAATCAAGAAGTGAAAAACAATTTATTTGGGGAAGAAAAAATGTCACTTCAGTAACTGTCTGGTGTCTGACTAGGCAGAACAAGGAACTGTTCTCTCAGCCAAAGCCAATCTCCCTTTCCAGCTGCGGGCACCGTGCACCTGTGTGCACCTGGCAGCAGGGCACGCCTGGAACAGCCTATAATAACCACTGCTTCTAATAAAGCTTATCCCGCTGCCTGTAAGAATTATTCCTGTGCCCGTGCAAAACGCACGGGAAGGGGGCATTTCGCTGCTGAACAATTTCTTGGAGCGTCTCTTTCTTGGGTATTCGCACCCCATCTCGTGACCTGCAGGGGAACTGCAGCAGCTGCTCTTAGACGTGCCAGGCCTCGCAGGCAGGACCGCATCAAAGCTGCTGTTACTGACCCGGGCTCTAACTCCTGCATCCACCACAGGACTTGTCAGATGACACCTACAGGTTAAGGCTAAGAGGTAATTCAGCAGCTGGCAGTACTTCTGCGAGGCAGCTCTACTGGTGCCAGGAGCCAACTGGGCGTGGGGTTGGCTGGGGCTGCCGAGGTGTCCTCGCTGCATTTGCTCCACGTGCAAAACGGCTGCCTGCCCTTAAGAAAATTAACAGACACTTAAGAGAGAGAGGGGAAGAAAAAAAAAAAAAAAAAAAAGGAAGAAGAGACATATGTTTGAAGCGATTTTAAACACACATTTTTCTCCCTGACCTATTACTACTCAAGAAGGTTCTGATATTGAGAACATTCTCAATAAGCTGGAAGACAACCATGTGCACGGCACCCTCCACACACCACCAACACATTATGAAACCCTTCAGGAATATAACTAAAAAAACCTGTTTTGATTAAGTTACCTACAAACCAGCACAATATTCTTCAGTCGAAATGCTTCTGAGGCAAAACTAGATGAAATTCAAATACACTTTGTAACAAAAACACAGTTTCTGTGCTAGAGAGAAACGCCCACGAGCGCCGCCAGGAAGACGGGTGCACCCCGGCCTGCCAGCCGCACGGCAGAGGCCAGCGCAACCCGGCGCCAAGGCCGGCAACGTCAGAGGGAGAATCAGCGGCACGGGGAGCGGGCAGAACGGCAGCTCCACCGAGCGGCTTCGCTGGAGGAGACGGAGGGACACGAGGCGGGAGGGGAGGCTGGGCACACAGGGCGGCCGCAGCGCCAGCGGGCGCAGGCCACGAGCGGGCAGCGAGCGCTGCGCGGGCAGCCATCTTCTGCCGCTGACTGCCGCAGAGCAGTGCTCTGCGGCAGTCAGCGGCAGGGGCCACCCGGGAGGACACGGAGCG
>JAVCKT010031855.1:0-11270 GCA_032273925.1 Rhynchotus rufescens | reverse complement strand
GTGTGCCTGCTTTGTGTGGCTTGCAAAGGGACACGCAGACTCAGCAAGTCTGCCCTAGAGCGCCAGGCACCTGCCCGCAGTAGCGCCTCGGCCTTGGGCAACCACACGGGACTTTTTCTTCTAACAATATTTCTTCTAATAACTTTCTTTCTGAAAATGAATAAAAATGTTGTGGCACTTATTCTTTATAATTCCTTTCGTCACTTAGGGATTATTTATTCTTTATAATTCCTTTCGTCACTTAGGGATTATTTTTTCATTTCAAGTCCAAGAAATGCTTGTCTCCAAAAAAACCAACAAAAATCACAAAAATATACCTCAAGGAACTAAGAGCATTTCCCCCCCACCCCAATTCTCCAGAGAATAGGGTGACAGTCTTTGTTCTTCAAGGTACATAAATACCTCAAAGAAGGTATTGGATATAAAATTGTAATTAGACATGACTGACACAGAATGCCATGGAGTATTATTTCAGAGTAAGGCAGTTCTGGCGATACATTTCCTGAATTGACATACAAACCAGAGCCAGTCCCTTCAAGTCCCTTCACAGCAGGATTAACTTGGTATTAATCTCCTGAGAGGTCCTTCAGCATGGAGAGAGAAGTTTGTTTTAGGATCCCTGCTATGAACATATTGTACCATTAACACAGAGCAGTGAGGAAGTGGCATCATCCACTGCAGGAAAGCAAGTTTAAAAAAAAAAAAAAAAAAAAAAATTAACAGACAAACAGCCCACATACCCCTAAAACAACCCTTCTTCATAACACACAAGGTGCACAATTCTCTTATTCTTCCTTTCTAGCATTCTCATTAATCCAACCATCAATTAATTCTGTCTCATCTACATTTGCATTTCGGATCTTTGAAAATAAGCTACTTTGCAGCAAACCTCACCTATTCAGTGGCTAAAATAGAAAGAGAGGAATTACCTTCTGATCTTTAAGCTACCAGGTGCTCACGGAAGAAAACTATCATTGCCCTCTGAAGGCAGCAGGACGCAACCTCCACAGACAGTGGAGCACAGGAAAGAACTATGCTATTTATAGAAAAGCATCTCACTTGAACTCTTTTCTCTGATTTTCTAGAATTCAAGTGGAGAACCGAGTCCAAATGGGCTGGAACTGCTTTTCCAAGTCTAGATGAAAGTTTGTGTTAGGCTTCTGTTTTGCCGCATTTCTGGTGCGTAACAGAAAACAGCTCTAGCTCGAAACAAAATTCAGTGACTGACTGAAAAAAAAGTATAAATACTAGTGCCCTTCAGAGCAAAGTAAATTTAGAGGCTCAGAACCATCGCCAGCTTAACCCAGAAGCTGGGGTATACACCAGTTTTGTATACCAAGCAAATCAAAATACTTCAGTATTTCCAGGCCTGACCAAGTGCCCATCTGTCCACTTCTAGAAAAAAATGACAAATCATCATAATGGTATAGAGCACAAATGAATGTATGAATCTGTGCTTCAAAATGAAGATATGATCACCCATTATTAATGGAATGTCTCAATTGCTTAAGAAAATCTGCAGCCCTCCAGTGCAGCGACAAACGCATCCTGCTTGAGCAAAACATTCTGAATATTATCTCCCTCTAGGAATGCTACAGTAAATCAGGGTGTAAAGCAGCCAAAATTAGGATATTGAAATCTTCAGAAAGAAAAAAGGAATTTATTTTACCATAACTTAAAAAGAGAAGAATACATCCGTCTGTTCCTGATGCCTTGTGGAGAGAGGGGGAACCCACAGCTTTACAAGACCAGCCCAGACACCTTGAACCACCTCAGCTTTTTATTCCGTGGGACAAGAAGGTGTTTAGAGATAAACTCCCCTAGGTGGGAGCGTCTCTGAAAGACTTCAAAACACTATTCCTTCTTGAGATTGACATTTTCCTTTATTGGTGGCTAGAGATATCCATGGTCATGGAATCCACTGTGGGGCACTACAAAAGAGAAGTTTTATTCAGTTTCTTTGGAGCCCCATGTAAAGAAAAGAAGAAAAAATGTAAAAAGTACCAGTCCAATGGACGGCTTCTAAATGGAGCTGTTTCAAACACTGAGTATGGAGAAGTCTTACATATTTACCAAAGCAGATTTTTCCTATCACTTCTCTCCAGATGACAGCTTTTACATAACACACCAAAACTAAACTCTTCCACCTTTTTTGTCTTTGCAGGCTGAGAACTTCAGACACTGAGTGCTCTCGTGGTTAAGAGAGCCAACAGTGCAGCCACAACAAAGAGTTTTTACTCTTTTCATCATGAAATCTTCTCACATGTTTCTTTGCCTGTAGGAGCTGCCAGTAGATACTGCTTGCTCTGTAGGCAAAAACAACTGGAGATCACACCAGGTTGGTTAGAAAATTCTTGCTAAGAGCCATACAGTTCTTTGAAAGAAAAGCAAAAATTCCAGACTTTTCAACAATTTGGATTCAAGAAGGGTCTTCCTACCAGTACAGGTAACGGCATTTTGGAGTTTCATTGAATTTAAATAAAATTAAATTTGACTCATAAATCAAGGGTCCCCTGCTGTTGCAAAAAGACAAAGAACAAACTGGGTTGTATAAGCAAAGCAGAGCTTGAAGGACACATGAAATAACATTCCTCCTCTGTGCACCAGTACAACATGACTAAGCCGGGGCAAGCTACAGCAACTGCAGATATGTGCTGCAATTGCACAGAACAAGAGGAGAGGAAGACCTAGGGAGCACCACCTGGGACAGGAAAAAAAAAGATATAGGGCTTAAAGAATACAGAGATGCTGGTATTCTCCATGCAGATCCTGCTCTTGGGTATGGTGCATAAAACAGCCAAAGGAACACCACTTAAAATTGTCAGTTGCCTTGGTATTTTCCTCCTGTTTTCATGAACACTCCCAGAGAAGCCTAGTCCCATATCCCCCTCTTTCAAGTTACATATTGGAGCACATAAGACTGAGGACGAACACGAGGGAAAAAAAGCCTCTCCCAAGGACAGCAATCGGCCTGGGTGTTGCGAAGCTTCCAACAGTGCAGTTGGTCAAACCAGTTTTTAAAGCCATCCCTCAGGAATGGCACAGGCCCAGGGCTGAATTGCCTGGGGAGAAGGAAGAGGAGGAGATAAAACCAGATCTACTGAGATTTTATTTCATATTTTTATTAGAGCTTTGAGAAGCTCTACAAAACTTTAGAGAAAGGTAACTCTAAATGGTTAAGTTAGTAATTGATATTTTATAGATAATGCTTTGTTAATACAGGGAAAGTGTCTTTACAGAACTGCACTGTATCTTTTGTTCAGCCAATATTTTCTTAATGGATATAAAGAAGATCAGTTTCTGTAATGTAGTATTAAAAAAAATGGCATGTGTTTATCCTCAAATGTTTAAATTATAAAATATAAATAATATTCACAAAGAATACCGTACTAAAATGTTTTGGTTTACCAGGGCAAAGGTAACAAATCTATATAATAAAATAAAACTTCAGGAAAAAAAAAGTTCTGTGTAAGATGCTTATACATTACAATTTCTACTATAAGAAGGAATTATTTCTTACCTTTTAAAATAAGGGCATACCTCTAAAAGGGATTTACGATAAATTTACGATAGGGAACGAAAGTACTCCTACCTCACTGCAAAAAGAAAATACCTGCCAGCTTATATTTGTAGAATCAAAAACAACTAACAAGTGCCACAGAGGACTAACAACACTGTATTTCATATAATCTGTTGAAAACTAGTTTGATTTAAAAAAAAAAAGCAGAATTTGTTAATTTACACTTTGCATATACTATGTTGTCATTCTATTTCTCTAGAGACTTACATGTTTACTGTAACTACTCCCTAAATATACAAGGTGGATTTTTTTATAAAGATTAATTATTAATTAAAAATAAAGGTTCATCTTTTACATCTACTGACAAGCATTAATAATTCAGTTTGATCTCAGTTCCCACTGATAATTCTTAAAAATCTCATCATTTACTATCACAGCAAAACAGGTAGAAAACCAATGTACTGTTACAAGAAAGTCTTCGAGTGCCTGGAGAGTTGTCACAGTCCTCAGACCCGAGTGCTTAAGCCACTCACAGAAAAGGTTTCCAAGTAGTCTTGTTTCCAAAGCAATTATATTACATCTCACAGTATACTTACCATACCCCCAGAACGGGTGGCTATACATTGAGACTGCCAACAGCTTCATGGACCAGTCTGACTAGTACAGAGCGAAGTGGTAGCACTAGTACTGCCATCACCCTTCACCCTTAAGGTCAGTAAATCCAAATAAAATTGAAACCTGAGTGGGGAGATTCAGTTCCCATTTCTTCACTTGTCTGTATTACACAAAGTGTTCTTTTAATATTCCAGCTATATTCTAAACAGGTTTTAACTCAAGTTGCTTTTCCACAGGAAAATGGAAAATTTTCTACATGGCTGACAAATTCAGAAAGCAACCAGAAAATGCAAACTTAAAACCAATTCTGTGTAACCTTGAGTTATTTACAACGAAATCAAAGTCTTCTCAATGGAGATAAAGGCATGAACCACTTTAAAAAAAAAAAAAAAAAACTCCTCACCATCCTGATGCACCTTAATCAAGAAAAGCACCACATTTGATGAACTCAAGCTTACAAGGTTAGCCACAGCTTCATTTCAGAAGGATGGTATCTACACTCATTCCTTATGCAGGCATCACAGAGACAAAGGAGGCAACATCCCTGTAGCTATCTGTTGAAGATAAAACATCCTGCACACAAATAAAACAAAAAAAACAAATCCTTTCCCTATCCAAACAGAACACAGTCTATGCAGAAGGTATTTTGGTTAACAGTATCATTTGCCAGAGCATCAGTTTTAGGTGACCTCTGTGGTTTGAGCTAGCTCTCAATTTCTCCTCTGTACCTGCTTAGTGCCATATCTCCACTAAACTAGCTTATACACAGATTTTCTGCACAAGATCTTTATTTACCATCTCTAAGCAAGCATAAACTTGAAGAATATCAAAATAAATGTTTGTTTCCACATATTTTCTCATCCTAAAATTATTTTAGTCTACTCATATTCCTATGCTCTCTCATTAGCTTTATATCTTTATTGATATCTTTAGTTTCCTTTTGTAAAAAAAGCACAAACCAAAACTCCTGAAACCTCTGTGCTTTGCTTCATTTTTTTTTGTCACCCTTCAGAATACTCAGGGTAAAAAGTAAAGATTCCCAAGTGTCAGAGTGAGAATCACGGGAGCTGTGGCACAAGAGGCTCCTTCTCCTCTGCAGGGGGCAGCAGGTCCCCAGGACAGGCCACAGTGTCACTCATCTCCCTGTAACAGCAGCACAAACCCCAGAGCCGGGTTATTGACCCCACAGCAAGGCCCGAGGAACCAGGTATCTTCATTTTGACAAGGAAAGCATACATAGCAAACACACCAGCATTTCAGCATGGTACAGGCTAACCTATCTTTCAGTTCACAGAATCACAGAATCACAGAATCGTTAAGATTGGAAGGGACCTCTAGAGATCATCTAGTTCAACCTTCCTGCTCCAGCAGGGTCACCCAGAGCATGTGGCACAGGGTGGCATCCAGGTGAGTTTGTAAGACCTCCAGAGAAGGAGTCTCCACAACCTCCCTGGGCAGCCTGTTCGAGGGCTCTGTCACCCTCAGTGGAGAAGTTCTTCCTCATGTGAAGATGGAATCATAGAATGCCCAAGGTTGGAAGGGACCTCAGAGGTCATCTAGTCCTACCCCCCTGCACACGCAGGGTCACCTAGAGCACGTGGCACAGGCTGCATCCAAGCGCATTTTAAAGATCTCCAAAGGAGGAGACTCCACAACCTCTCTGGGCAGCCTGTTCCATGGAACTTCCTGTGTTGTAGCTTGCACCCATTACCCCTTGTCCTGTCACTGGCCACCAATGAGAAGAGCTTGGCCCCTTCCTCCCTACATTGCCCCTTCATGTACTTATACACATTAATCAGATCCCCCTCAACTTTCTCTTCTCCAAGCGAAACAGGCCCAACTCGCTCAGTCTCTCATCATATGAGAGATGTTCCAGTCCCTTAATCATCCTGGTTGCCCTTCGCTGGACCCTCTCAAGAAGCTCCACGTCCCTCTTATACTGGGGAGCCCAGAACTGCACACAATACTCCAGGTTTAGCCTCACCAGAGCTGAGCAGAGGGGCAGGATCCCCTCCTCTCACCTGCTGGCAACATCCGCCTGATGCAGTCAGGAGCCCATTGGCCTTCCTGGCCACGAGGGCACTGCTGCCTCAGGGTCAACTTGGTGTCAACCAGGACTCCCAGGTCCCTCTCCGTGGAGCTGCTCTCCAGCAGATCAACCCCTAATCTGTACTGGAGCCTGGGGTTATTCCTCCCCAGGTGCAGGACCCTGGGCTTGTCCTTGTTGAACCTCAGGAGGTTCCTCTCTGCCCAACTCTCCAGCCTGTCCAGGTCCCTCTGGATGGCAGCACAGCCCTCCGAAGTGTCGGCCACTCCACCCAGCTTGGTGTCATCCGCAAACTTGCTCAGGGTGCACTTTGTGCCCTCGTCCAAGTCAAGAGGTTTAGAATAATACGCTAAAATGCCATATATCATAGGCGAGCACTTTTCTCCGAGACTTGGTGCATAAAGTCTAGACTGATTTTTAAAAAATACTGTCAGTTATTGCTATAGTCTAGTACTCTTCAAGTTGACATATTCCGAATGGCAGATTGAGGATAATAGTGAAATATATTTAAATGTGAAGATAAGAGGAAAGAGAGAGAGGGGAGAAGAAAAAAGGATGAAATTACAGAGGGATTGAGAGATTCAAGGAATATCTAAAAAAAAAGAAGTCAGATCTGCAAATTGTAATCATGATGAGAGCCATAAGAAACCTACTAAAGCAGGGCCTTATAAGTTATATATATAAATCCTATGTGAGTGACAAGTTTTCTAGCACGCACAAAACATCCTCTTTCAAATAAGTATAACCAAAGCATTTCAAGAAAGAAAACTGTACAGCAAGAAAATGATAGAGTTTGATTTTCAGTTTCAGTTAGTACTGAATTCTTTTGTTATTGAGCAGATCTGAGGCCAAAGCTAGTGCTTTTTTTTTTTAAATTTTTTTCCTCCTTGTATCTCTGATTCTTGACGTGTTCTCATCCCTAAAAATGTGTATCTGCAGTACTGTGTTAGAAGCTTTAGGGCAGAAAGGAGTCAAGAATAAGACAAATAAGAAAGTGTATGCATGGAAAACTCGGATCTCTCTGATTAAGTAATCAGTGACTCTTCAATTAGAGAGTGAGATGCATCAGCAAAGTAGCAGTGCTTTGGCCTCTCACTTCTCCCAGAATCAAGTGCACTGCCCCATCTCCAGATATTTCTGGGTCATTCAATCATTTTTGGCTACTCATAGTTTAATTCAAAACATTCCAAACATTTCAGTCCTGCAATATTAATTAATGCTTGTGATTCCAGCGAAGATACTGAGATTATGCACAGGGGAGCGGATACCAGCAGGACTTATCTTCCCTTTTCTTTTTTACATGAGATTTGAGGCTAATCTAATTTTCAGATAATCCTTACCCACCGAGAAACCAGAATGGCTAAACAAACTTTTTAAGAGATACACAATTATTGATCAAAAATGTTTACATGTAGGCACTAAAATTTGAAAAGCATCTAGAGACTCAAATGAAAATTTTTGTTTTTCTTTTGGGCTAAGAATCTCCTTTTTTTTTCCCTTTTTTTGCCAACACTGGGAAAGACTCTGCAAACTTATGTAAACTTGGCAGTCCTAGCACAAGGTATGCAAGAGTAGTTATGTTTTCATATACATAGAAACAAATCATATGGCCTACAGAAACATTTGCCTATTGGGTGAGATATGGCCTCTTCAGTTCACACATGGTTAACATTAGCTTCTACATATCAGTGTTGAAATTAATCTTATTTCACTATCATGTCTGGGAAATAAATCTAAATTACCTTATCTAAAGTTAAGATAATTAAGTTTCCCTTTTGGTCAGTGGAGGTGTGGAGCTGTTTTCAGAGTCCAATTAGCCTGACCTGTTTTGGACATCTGTCTTGGAGGGGATGCTTCAAAAATACTTGTTTCTATCCACTGACTTTAAAGGGAAATAAGATGACTAGCTCAGATGTAGACACTACATATTGTTGAGATGACTTCTACTGCACGTCACTGTCTATTTTAGTGTAACTGCAAATAGACATCTAGATTAATGAAGATATTAAAGGAGAGACATGGCTTCTGATTTTCTTTTCTTCTATTGACTGATAAGAAGTAATCTAATAATTATAGGAAATGCTCTTTTTATATTTTTATGGATATTTCTCTCTCAAAATTTCTAATCTATTTAAAATATTAAATGTCATTGTCTATATTTTGTATATAATTTCCCTACTCATAATAGTTTGAAGAGAAATCTTCGTTTGCAATGGAAACAAGCTTTGAAAAAAAAGATGGAAAACAACATTTTCTCTCAGACCTTTTTCAATAACTGCATAATACTTGGCCTAATACCTTTATATGGCAAGCTGCAAAGAAAAAAAAAAAAAAAATCAGATGATATCCCAAACACAGAAATAAATGTCAATAGTTTCACAGATAACAACAGAGTCAAGATTTTATCCCCAATTCATAAGGTAGTACCTATATTGATATAACATGCCCCTATGTATATGATTACATCATTGCAGCAAACTCCTTCATAACTTTTCTACGATTAAAAGCTTTCCAAATTTTGCATAAGGATATGCTGCTGACCAGGATGAATGAAATGACCTTTGCTTTATGATTCATCTGCATATCATTTTCTATATTCTTTTTGCTGGGTTTGAGAATTTCTTGAAAATGAAAGGCATTATTAGTGCCTTTAAAGGAAAGTGAAGGATTGGTGCTTCAGGTCTTCACACAAATACTAGTTAGGGAATTTTAACAAATTACTGCATGTAACTGTGGTGAGTACATTTACACCTGGTCTGTTTCTGTGGATATGCCCTCCAACCCATCAGGTGTCCTATATATATTCTGAGGATATTTTCTCTTTTCTTTATCATATGCTTCTTGGGAGACTTTCCATAGGATGCTTTCATCTCTGAATCTCCATGCTCTTTTTTTTTTAAGGTACTACAAGATAATTCCACATATTTTTCAGGAGAATTTGACGTAGAGCTTTGGAAAAGGCTAAATCTAGTGATCTATCTAGGAAAATATGTATAGACATTCAGGCTCTAAAGCTGTTCCATCATGTGGATGGAATCAGTCTCCTCATTTCCGAGTAGACTCTTTTTAGCTGAGAGTTTATTTCAAATAGGGAAAGAAGCTAAAAAAAGAAATCCAGTACCAAAAAAGAGGATTTAAATTATTTTTCATTATGTTTTCATCGATCAGGAGGAGTCCTTTACTAGAAATATTCCTGCTGGGAAATGAAGTTGTTTGTTCATATATATGCTGCAATAAAAATAAGGAATGATATTTTGACTCCTTTGAAGATGCTGACATATCTAAAGAGTGAGAATTGTTCAGCAGGGGAGGTTAGGGAATATATTTACAAGTGGCCCAATAATATATAAAACCAGTTTCCAACAATGTTTACTGTTCATTTTCTGTTTTATTAGTCATTTTTCCTGTCTACCAATGACTTGTAACTCTTTGATTATCACTTAAGAACTCAAAATTTGCAGCTATGCAAACTCCAGGTGTCTCATTGCAAAGCTGTTGGGTTCTGGTTTTGTGGGAGAAAACGGAGGGAGAAGCATTTTGTAGTTGGGGCATGATAATCATTCTAATGTGGAAAGAAAATTACATTTTTAAACTCAGTTTAATTTGCACACTAGCATATTTTAAAAAGAATTATAGGGAAAAAAATAAAACTATGTTTGACATACTTGTCCTACTTTAGGCAAAATCTATAAAGGAGCAAAACACATTAATTTATATTTAACTTCAGGGTTGCCGGCTCCCAGCACTAGGAAACAGGTGCAATATATACAGAAGGAATAAATATTTCCCTGTCCCACTAATGGCTTTGTCGTTGTTAGATTTTTGTCAGCTAAAATTCTTGTCTTCCCTGGCAAGGGTTCCCATACTTATTTCAGCTGGCAAGAATTCCAAACATACGTAGTCTGCCTGATAGATAAAAATTAAGTAACAAACATTATGTGAAATGCATTTAGTGTCTCCCCTCTCTTGGTAGCTTTCCCCAAATTCTTCCTAAGACTGTAAAGTCATTGCTCATATAACTCTTGGAAACAACCATCTCCATCATCTTGAAAAAATGCAGTTCTCACATTTTTAGAAAAGTGACTGCCTATCTCATTACTTTTAGTCACTCTTGAATTCAGGATTGTATAACACACAGAATGAAGAAGCAGTTTTCTGACAAATTTTTGAGGTGGACACTTCTTTTTTTTTTTTCTTTTCTATTTTTTTTTCCGGGTGCAATTAGTGCTATTGATTTAGAGAGAGAGACTTGAGGCTTCCTTTGAGTTTGGTGCATGACCAGCTGATCTGTCACAGTGGCTTGTCTTATCACTTCCCATCTGGTAGATATTTTCTTGGCTAGTTGAGACAGCATGTGGTTTACTTTTGCACATGTTCCTTGTTCTTTTTATATCAGCAATGACACAGTGTCATAATAATAGGAATAAAAAAATAACTACAATTCTCCCCTAAGTGAGAGCATTGCTCTCTCAGCTAATAGCCTGGATTTGCCAAATTTGCTTGAGGTGCTCTGTGGTTCAGCCCCACTGAGAGTGCCTGGGATTTTCCAGATGCAAAGGAAAATAGAATCACTGGCAGCACTGACAGTTTCTGCAGTTTTCACAAGGAATTCTATAGGGTTAGTATCACTAAACATGCCAGCTGCTGGAGTCTTGTGGAAAAAAATATTTTATTTAAAAAAGAGGTATAACTCAGGATGTATTGCTTCAGATCTTCCATAAAAAAAAAAAAAAAAAAAAAAAAAAAAAGACCCTAACTGCATTATCTGTTTGATAACTGTAAAAATATTATTTACATTATTACATTATTAGCCCCACAACTTTCTTCTCCCCACACTGCCTTTGAATCCCAGTTCTAGCACCGGTATTAATTGTACTTAATTGGACAAAGATTTATTTTCCTCCATCTATTAACAAGAACAACAGCAGAAACCCTGTTGTCTTTAAAAGTATTTCAAACCTCAGTCAACATACAGTAACTTAAAATGTGTTTTCCAAGCTTTCAGAAAGTCATGAGCATGCATGCTGCCTTGAGTCTTGAAGAGAAAAAAAAAAAAAAGAAAAAGAAGGGCTTTGATGGAAAACTTAC
>JAVCKT010031853.1:0-13995 GCA_032273925.1 Rhynchotus rufescens | reverse complement strand
TTTTGCAAGCAGTTTTGACAGGAAGTCTGATCCGCACACTCCATACTAAAGCGGTGCCTCTTTCCTTCCATCAGAAACATGTGAGAACGTGGACTGTGGACCCGGGAAGAAATGTAAAATGAACAAGAAGAACAAACCTCGGTGTGTTTGTGCTCCGGATTGCTCTAATATCACTTGGAAGGGCCCCGTGTGTGGCTTAGATGGGAAAACCTACAGGAACGAGTGTGCCCTTCTCAAAGCCAGATGTAAAGAACAGCCCGAACTTGAAGTCCAGTATCAGGGCAAATGCAAAAGTAGGTTTGCAAATCTAATCCGATCTCCCTCAAATGCCAAAGGGTGTGTGTCTGAGTGTAGGGAGGAGGAGCTGACGTACTTCCCCGCAGTAACCAGAGCGATGTTCCAAGTGCTGGGAGACAATAACTAAACCACGCTCAAGAGGCAAGAACGTAGCTGGAGTGAGACCTCCACACGGTCTAGCAGCACTTGTGTCCTACTGGCTACCCCAAGATGGGAAGGTTTCCTCCAATGGCCTTTTTGTCATTACAAAAGCTGCTGCAAGCTCTTATCTGATCACTTGTCTCATTGTGTCACTCATTCACTCCTCGCTTGGGCTCCGGGATCTCCTATTAACCACCACATATTTCCATCTTTATTTCAGAGACCTGTAGGGATGTTTTATGTCCGGGCAGCTCCACCTGTGTGGTTGATCAGACTAATAACGCCTACTGCGTGACGTGTAACCGCATTTGCCCGGAGCCTACCTCCCCCGAACAGTATCTCTGCGGGAATGACGGCATAACCTACGCCAGCGCCTGCCACCTGAGGAAAGCCACCTGCCTCCTGGGCCGCTCCATTGGATTAGCCTACGAAGGGAAATGCATCAGTAGGTATCTCAGTTGGAGGGTAAGAGTGGGGAGAGCTGCTTGGCTCGGTCATTTTGGAATATTGCTTGTGGGATCGGATGGATGTAGGTGGTGGCTGGGTGGGGGATGAAGACTTCCCACGGCCTGGGCTTGTGTCTCCCCCAGGAGACAGGAGAGCCAGGGGCAGCTCCACTCCAGCAAAGCTTGTGGAGCAGCAGAGGCCCCGTTCCTGCCTCTCTTGCTATCGGTGTGGGTGGATGTTGGCATTAATATCCAAGGGAGAAGTACCCACACCGTTAAATAGATGATGACATGGTTACAGTGTAACAAGGTCTCGATATTCAGTGGATCTGGATTCCTGGAAACAATTGTCTTCAAGTGGTCTTGGCAGAGCTCACTTTAACTTAATTGGAAACATCTGATCACTTTTTCCTCTTTAAAAATACTGCAGAGTTTGGAGACAGTTGGTGCATCTCTGTGCATCCTGACATTTTCTATTGTGACTTAGCTTCCCAGAAAAGAATGGGACTGAAGGCTGGGTGTCACAGGGAAGCAGCTCCAGGAAGGCCTCCACTCCCCAAAACTGCTGGGGGAGGCTCTGGGAAATCTTGGAGTGCTTTTAGTTGGCTAAGGTTGAGGTAAATTCACTTTCTAACCTTGCAGATAATTACTCCGTGGGGTTTGGTTTGAGAATAAATGATTTATAAATGCTGAATGTGTTGGTAATTTCTGCACTCAGCACCAACATTGTGAGGAGCTGAGTCTCCTGGGATTATCAGCCCGAGCAGGGAAGGACGTGCATCATATGCAAATGCAATCCTGTATTCCCAGGGCCAGGCTCTCCTGGCACGACTTGATTCCCTCTCCCACACAGAGGCAGGCAATGCTTCCCAAGGAGCTCCTGGCTTGAGTAAAACCAGCAGGTATCATGGCATCTCCTGCCTCGGAGCTGTGTCTCCTCAGTTCATGGAGGAACGGGAGCCTGAGACTGTTGCTGCTTTGCTTTTTCCCCTTGTCTTCTCACTTACCTCTAGTATCCTGTGTGTGTTTTCAGAAGCCAAATCCTGTGAAGATATTCAGTGCAGCGCTGGGAAGAAATGCTTGTGGGATTTCAAGGTTGGCAGAGGCCGATGCGCCCTCTGTGATGAGCTGTGCCCCGAGAGCAAGTCGGACGAGGCGGTGTGCGCCAGCGACAACACGACCTACCCCAGCGAGTGCGCCATGAAGGAGGCGGCCTGCTCCATGGGCGTGCTGCTCGAGGTGAAGCACTCCGGATCCTGCAACTGTAAGTGACACTGTTAGCTCCAGGCAGGCTCTTTGAGGCTTCTGAAGGCAATCCCTAGGTAATAAAGACGTATGCCTTTAAGAAATAAAATAAAATCTAAAAAGGCTTGATTTAGATATTCAACATATGCAATATAAGTATGTATATGTCACGCACACCCTTTGGTTACTGATAAAATGCAATAGATCTCCAGCAATTGGTTGGCTTTCAGCTTGGGGTTTTGGGGCTGTTTTAAGGAAAAGCCACTTTATCTGAAAGGGGTTGCCCTAGGAGCATAATTCTAGTGATTTTTTATCAGAAAGGGGTTGCCCTAGGAGCATAATTCTAGTGATTTTTTTCTAATTTGTTTGCTCTCGTGTGCTTCGCTGATTGCTTTATTAACACTCGGATAAACTCTAACTCTGTCCAACAGAATGAGCTTAATGGTAGCACATGGGCATCTGGTTTAGCACAGTTGCCTCTACTAACTCTGAATGAAGGGCACCAAGCAGTTAAACCTAGAACACAAGAGCGCTTTTTATTTGATTTCAGGAATCTGCCAATAAAACCTGAGCCATTGATTCTTCAGAACTTTCTGCAGTTATGACTTCATAGATTATGTATAAAAAAAACCTTATTGCATAACAGCAGATGCCAAAGAGCATCTCACTACAAGTCGCATAAAATGCAACGCTGTATTATGGCTGTTCAGAGGGCTTTGAAAACATGCACTGAGCTGCTTCTGCGCTGTTGTTGTCCTTATTTAAACAACAGCTCCCCTGTATTCCCCCATCTAGCCATTAATGAAGACCCAGAGGAAGAAGAGGAAGATGAAGACCAGGACTACAGCTTTCCTATATCTTCCATTCTAGAGTGGTAAAACCTCCATCACTATTGGAACAGCCATTGGGCACGAAATCAATGTCCATACTGTAAATAAGTGTATGCTTATTTATTTTGGGGAGAAAAAAAAAGTATACATATAGTTGAGTCTCGTAGACATTTATTTATACTGTGTCATGTTTTATAATTTATACATAAAATGTCTGATTGACTGTACACCTTGTTTTTTGAAGAAATTTATTCGTTACGGGAAGAGCAGTGTTATTTATTGTGAGGTCTCTTGCTTGTAAAGTAAAGCTTTTCTTTTTTTTTTCTTGTAAACTATAAAAGTCCATTCCTTAGAGCTTACCCACATGATTTCATCTCTCTGTTTCACTGATGTTAACTCCTTTCCACTTTAACAAACTTGCATGTCGGTTTCTGTTATGTTTATTTATTGGATTTTCTTCTTGCCGGTTCTGTACATAAAAGATCCCTCGGGTTTTTGTTTACAAGGAATCTTGACTGACCAAAAGGCGTTGCAACTGACTTAAATATACTTCCAAGGTGCAGTGAGGCGATCTTTAAGGAAACTTCTTCCACTTCACTTTTCTCTACTTCTGATCACATCATGTACTGAAGTGATCTCAGTGTGCTGAGCATATATACTGTACTATAAGAATTCCGGACCCAAAGAAATCGGATTATGAAGGTTGTTAATAGCTACATGGCTAATTGTAATAAGAATAAAGTTTCTATTTTATTGTTTTATTTTTTTTGTAAGATGCATAAATGTGTTATCATGTGTTTCCTTTAAGATGGTCTTGCAGTACCACTCTCAAAGTTTTGCTTTTCAATTAGTGTGTCACTAAAAGTTATATCAAAGCTTTATCAGTTCAAGTTTCTTGCTTTTCATAATACTTCTTTTCTGATGCAATTTTATATTTTCAAACATGGCGAGTTAAATATAAATTCATTTAAATATATAGTTTTGTACTTTTCTACCATGTAAATGTGCAATGTATATAAAAGTTATAATGTGTATTTGTAAATAAATGATGAGTGAAAAAATAAAAAATGGAATTTTCCCTACATGTGGTCCTCTGGTTTTGATTTTAAAGGGTTCTGACCTTCTAGTGTAGAGAAGAGATATTGATAGAGGAAAGAAAGCTTTTGTATGACGTAAAAAACACATCGCTTATGACCAAAGCTTTCAGTTGAGATTGATCCCAGGAAAGTTGTCTTTTCAGGCAGGATCAATGTCTTATTTTTTTTTAGTGTTACATAATTTTAAACCCAAGTAAACTGGTCAATGAGAAGAGAGAAAACATTCCTGTCTCCTCCTCCCCCCACTGTGTAAAAAGTTTGTAATTTATTGGACACTTAGTTTGTATCCTCAAGGAGGTTTGGAATATATATTTGCATTTTGGCTAACCTCCAGATTCATGTTACTGCAGTATTCTGTTGAAATTGTACTATCATTTTCAATGATCAACGGAAAAAAACAAAAGCTGGCCTCGTTGCCCAAGTGCTAGCAGTCGCCAGAGCAGACAAGCCGGTAATCAAAGTACTTGTTGCCTCGTGGAGAGGACTCTCTCCTCAAAGGAGCTGAACTCCAAGATTCAGCTTATTGAACCAATATTTGCTTATCAAAGCAAGCTTCAAGTTTCTGACACAGTGAACTGAGAGGAATATTTATAAGAGCAGAGAACCAAGAGGAATGGTAATAGCTAAGAGCACAGCAGAGACTAAAATTCTGTTTTAAGCTATTTGGTCTATTCTGTCCTGCCAAACAAGGCCCCGATTTGCAAATTTCTTATTGTACTGCATACAACTTAAAAACATACTTAAGCACTTTATTCAATACTTTTTAAGTACTTCTCTGAATTGAAGCCTGAGAGCTGACGTTGACTTACCCATTTCTTTTAAATACAAAACACATTTAAAGTCTCTTCCCGCTACAGTGCTCTGTCTATTTTTTCCTATAATCTCTAATTTGATATGGATTGCTTAGCATTATCTCAAGCATATATAGCTTATTCATTTATGAATAAATACATAAAAACTACAGGACTGCATTTATAATATTGTATTCAAAATACTGCCAAAAAGACTCTAACCTACACCCTCCTGTTGCTTAGTTCAGACAAGTAAACTCTTTGGAAGGAAGTGCGTAATAAGAGGAGCAAGGTGAGCAGAATTTTAGTCACCTGCGGGCAAGAGCAAAAAAGGGAAGGGGGTTTGGGAGAATACAGGGATGGAAAAGGAGCCTCTCAAACAATCTCCTAAGGAATTAATAAATGCATGACAATGAAACAGAGATGAAATGCTTATAGATGTGCAGAATATCAGAGGAGGTTTTTCTCAAATTCAGATAGGTGCCAGCTACTTCATTTCCAACAAAATGACAACATTCAAGTCTATTTTTAATTGTAAATATATTTACATGTCTTACAGAGCAACTGTGGCAGAGCAGGATTTCTGGGTTCTAATTTTATGTCCTACCATTGCTTCACAAAATAACTTTGAGAAAGAGCCAAATTCAAAAAAGCATAAAATTGCCAGTAAGGAGTATTTAGGCATATATCTGTTTGTGGAAAAAAAAGCCACAAAAATTACATCAGGTTTTTGCTCTTAAAAAAAAAAAGAAAGTTCTGCAACTGTATTATCCCGTTACTTCTTATATTTTTGTGCAATTGAAAGTCTTGAAAACTACCTTGTACCAAAGCCTGACTGTGATAAACAGGTGGAGCATCTCCAGAGGGCCAGACATGGGAGCACACCTAACATACACCAGCCTCATCATGAAGCGCAACAGCCCAGAAACTTTCTCCTAGAAACGTGTCCAGAGGTGGTGGTAGCTCGACTGCCAACATTTTGCATATTAGCATACTTGTAGATAAGACACTTGTTCATGAAGTTCAGGTTCATTGCCAGCCTCTTCCTGGGGAGATCATTCCCACATCTCCCAGAAGAGCAGCTTCCACCAGTCCAAGGTGAAGCTCTGGCTGGAGAACGGTCTAGCCCACTTGCTGCAGCCATGCTTCTCTACCAGAGAGGAAGCAAGATTCATTGAGAGAGGATAATTTGCAACCCTAATAGGTGCTCCTTTTGAAGAGGAAGTCTTGGGTTCTTGCCCCAGGGGCTGCCTACACATTTTGCATTTGTAATTGAGTAACATACATAAAGAATGCTTGAAGCAGGGGCCAGCATTCAGGTTGTCTCTCCTTCTCCTTCCCCCAGCATGCAAGTGCCTCCATCCTTGAGCTATGAAATCATGCTTAACCTTCTGCTTAAATCAAGATTCTAAATCTTACATTTCTCTCTGAACTGAGTCATAGTTGCAACAGGAAAGGTTGCACTTTTTTCTTCCCTTTCTTCTAGGTTTGCATCTTCCTGGGAAGTGGAAATGTGAAAGTTAGCTCTCTCTTTCTGAAGACAACGTTTTCTGTCTTATTTTCTTTCTGCTTCCTGTGTAACTAATAGGCTATCCTACAACACCAATCCACCGGATGTTGTTTAAATGAAGGAACAGAGATGTCTGGAGGCCTAAGGGCAGGTGTGTGATTTGCAGCTCTGAAAACATCATGTACAAGCTCTGAAATCCAGAAGAGAAATCAGAAATTCAGAATTTTCTCTCCTCCCAGTGTTTTCTATTGGCTGGCATGTGTATTTCCCTTGATCAACAAGACCACTGCTGTAAACCACATTTCTGGCAATCTTAGTCCATTCTTAGTGGTATCTACCTGGTATTGAGTCTCGGGCTTCAGAACTACAATCACAAATGCAGACACTGAAGAGTCAGGCCCAGTAATGTGGACTAAAATGTGTATGTCTGAAAGCAGAAACCCATAGTCGGGAACTTAGGTAAAATCAGTTTAATTCCAAAAGCCCCAGTTTTAAACATTTTAACAATAGGAATATTGCCTCTAAAGCCCTAGTTCCCCAATGTATTAGCCTGTGCAATACCTACAAGCAAATGCACACAATTTTGATCACACTAGAATGCATTCCTGATAGCAATGTTCATAAGGCAGACTCAAGAGTGACATAATGGATCTCCTCTGCACCTTTTACGTCTTTGCTTGCTTTCTGCCTGCAAATACACCTCGACTAAAACTACATTCCAAGCCCCTCAGCAAATTTCAAACAGCTGCCATTTCTTTTTTTTATGACATAAAAATGTTTCCTTCTTTCTCTGCAAATGGGAATCAGGTGAAATTAAATTTCAGTATGCAGTGCTGTATTCTAGACAGTGACATTTGACTATCCAATGAATCACCAGCACTAGAAACATCTGTATCTTATCTCTTTGAAGAACCGGGATTCCTTGCTTTTTGGTAAAGCATAACATTTGCACATAGACCAAGAGGTTCACAAGATATCAGATTTTAAATTCATAACTCACTGAAAATAAAGCAATTACATTTTTTTTGCTTGATATTTGTGTAATTCCAAAGCCTGTCTGTCACATTATAGCAGTGTGCATTTTGCTGCTAGATGTAGAGAAAAAATAGTTCCTACTAATAAACGATTTGATTTTATATATATATATATAAATATAAACATAAATACATAATGGACAGTGGCCAGATTCTTCTAACACTCATATGGGCAAATCTGTGTAATTCATGGCTTCATTATTCTTAAACAATGTGGTCAATAAAACTATTACGTAGTGTAGAAATCCAACCTGAAAACAACGCAAGAGTCACAATGTTCAGCTTAGAGACTGATTTCAAGATAAAACTGCAATGTATGTCTAGGGTTTTTTTTGTAATTTATAGGTACATTGTTTTGATCTCTTAATCTTTAAATGGATTTGTTCAACTTTGCCATGGGATTGAAAAGCACTAATGTGCTGGAAAACTGAGAAGGAACTTCAGAGTTTGATAACAGCTAGATGCTGTTACAGGACAATTAGTTTAACAAGGCGGTCCAGTGTAAATTTGAGTGTGTAAGGGCCCCTGAATTCCTACCTGTGCAACTCAGTAACAGCACCTGAGACTCCCAGAGCTTCCAGGAAGATTTAGAGATATTCACAACTCCTTCAAATGAAAACACTGTTATGGAGCTGTCTACAGTTGCATTCAAGAACCAAATTCTAGTCACTCGGGTTTAAAGATTTTTAACAATTTCTTTAATGAATTTTTGAAATATTTTTCATGACATACTAGATGTTCAGCAAGGCAACATTTAAAAAAAATCATTATTACTCTGGGCAGAAAGATTTTTCATAAAAATATATCTCAAGATAAAATTTCTAGTTTGAATAATTTCCGTATAAAATGCAGTTGTTTTACCCATAAGAACAGTTAGAATATATTTCCATTGAAATCCATTGGCAATGTGGAATGCTGTTATTTAGATAATAGCTCTCCTATGAACCTTCTGTTGAGTTTCATGCTATATACCTTTATTTTAAATTTCAGTCACTTCATATTTTAAGACGGAACTGGAACTACAAGGATGATGTTGATGGGTGTAGAAACTTTTCATTAAACTGTTTAGGAAATGCTAAAATGTGCTACCATTCAATTTTTTGAATTAGAAGTACCATTAAAAGACGGATAGACGGATAAAAACAGGATATATTGATAAGTTACGTATTTAAGCAAGTTCTTGGACTACACAAAGGTAGTGTTGATGACAAGCCGGGCCTGGCAGAGCCACCAGGACGGTCAGGGCTGGAGTACTTGCCCTGCAAGGAGAGGTCTAGAGAGCAGGGCTCCTTCAGCCTGGAGAAGGAAAGGTCTGGGGCCACCTCAGAGCAGCCTTCTCTACCTAGGAGGAGGTCATCCAGAAGATGGAGGCAGGCTCCAGGTTGAAACAAGGGAGGTTCAGAGTGAATGAGCCCTTTTCTCCGTGGCACAGCCCACCTCCCGATGTCCCTTCCTACCTGAACCATGCTATGATCCTACGAAGCAGTATGTCCACGCACTTTTAAGTCTTACAGACTCCAAAATCATAAAGGAATGACTGGTTTTTAAGAAATCTTTCCCAGAAGAAACTAATGGTCATGCAACAACCATGTCACCACATCTGCTGGATGCAATTGCCAACAGAATTAGTGTTCCTTTGTTAGTGTATCTTTCCCTTGCATGAGCCTTAAATTTCTCATAAAATCTATTGTTCCACTAATTTTAGTAATACTTTTTGCTCCTCAAGGAGCAAAAAGCAGCATCTGCAGCATCTATTCACTAGAATATTCATGCTATGAAGAAGTGAATAAAATGCAAGCAGAAGTTCTTGACTGTATTTTTAGATTAAAAAAAGTAAATAAGATGAAAGAGTGAAGTAGTTAAAACGAAGTTTAGAGCTATTGTATTGTTCAGTTCCACAATTTTTTTAGGACTGACAATAACTGTCAGTGAGACAATAACAAGAACAAGCTAGATTGGTCAAGACAGCAAGGAAAGCAAAAAAGCCCCAAGGCAAGACACTTGGAAAAATAATGGATGATGCCTACTGGAGCAACTAAAAAGAGCCCTGCAGGGATGTTTCTCATAATCTTTTCCCACATACAGATGGTTTAGTCAGGACCATTCCAATTCTTGTTTTAAATAGTGGCTCCACCAAAACGGCCAAAAGCCTAAAATGCTTGGCATAAAGATTTAAAAATACCAAGTACTTCCACATTTGGACACAGACTTTGGAGAAATTAATTTTCATTCATTTTATGAGAAAGGAAAAAGGAACTGAGTGTATCTCTACAAAGATACAGACGTGGAGCTCCAAATTTACGCAGCCCGCAAACTTGAGAGTTGCACTTCCCAACTCAGCATGCCTGGAAGCTGTGACAATTCGTTTATTAATCTCTCAGGCATTCTCCACTTATGGGCTCAGATGGAACTTCAGCCTTAATTGAAAGGCACTTTCCACTGTCAGCAACCTAGCAAACAGCACCACATGTGCTGACGAGGCGCAACCCAAGCAGGGCAAAAAGCAGAAGCCTGATCAAAACCCTTATTTCCTATTTGGATAAACGTACAGGCCAGAATGTGAAGTGTTTAGCTGGAGGTAGCATAACATCTAGACTGGAGGACATACAATGACTTTGGGTATATACACAGATACGTTGCCAAAAAGAAAATCACTGTTTATATACGTTACCTCATACTGCAAAAAATCTGTGTTGAGGCATAGCAGCATAGACTGCTCCTGCTGTTATTATCAGCTTGTCTGTATATTGCAGGTGGTCCACTGCAGTGTGGAGTCACACCATCAGATGCATTCCTAGGATGTTGAAACCTTTGAGATCAAATCTTGCTCCCTGGGCTTCTCTGAGTTCTCCTCAGTACTGAATCATTGGGATCTAGATAACTCTTTTCTGAAAAAGAAAAAAGAAAAGAAAAAGTAAAGGATTGCTATGTTGTGAGGTTTCTTTTTCCCTACTGTGTAAAAATGAGAAATGAAGAAGCCAAACAAAAGTACCAAAGCAAGGAAAATGAAAAAGAAAATGGAAAAAGGAAAAGGTGTTGTATACATCCCCGGAAAAGAGGATGAAACCAAAGAAATAAAATTATACTAAAAGTACCATATAAGGAATATGCAGCAAAAAGAACATATTTTTATCAGCTCCTCAGACATATATGCAATGCTATGAACTCTGAAGTGCCATCTACTGGTATGTCTCATATTAACTAACCATGTTCCATGGACTCCATCATGGAATACAAGAACCTCGAGTTTCATTCTTTTTTTCTGCCATTGACTTTCCGGTGCTGTGAGCAAAAGGCTTTACCAGATCAGTGTCCTAATTTCCTCCTTGTGCAAAAAAAAACCCACATATTAAGACTTCACAGACTGTATAAAGCTCTGTGAGAGCTAATGCTAAAAAGTTCAGTGAGACAAGTAGGATTTTTTGTAGCCTTGTCTACGTACAGACTCAGTACTCCTGTTAGAAGAGTTGAAAATGAAATAGGAAACACAACAAAAATGGAGAAATGAAGAAAGCAGAGGAAAAGAAAAGGAGAAGAGGGTAAAGACCAGTAGGAGTTAAGGAGGAAAAGAGTTGATAGAATACACTGTAAGTGATTAATTGCTAAGGACAATACAATTTACACTGCAGTTTTAGCAGATGTGTGTGTATTGCTCCAGCTGTGGGAACAGCAGACTCTCCAGCTCTAGTTTCTGACACACAATAACTGTGAACTCTATTATGTGAAAATAATAAATCTAAGCAGCACCTCCAAAATATGAATGAGCAAGAAAAAGAGGGTCATATTTTCCGACGTGTTAGCACATATTTGTCAACACCCTACTTAGCTAACTAGCACAAAAGAAGGCCACAAGACAATGGTGACACACACCCAGAGCAGCGTGCGAGCTCCCACGCACATCCACGGCTTCCAAAGCCGAACCCCTGTTTAATAGGTAGGACCCCTAGGGATGGCAGGCTGCACAGGGTCCCGGGCAGGGTGGACGGGTTTGTTTTGCTGATGTATTTACTGGCTGGTATGTTAATTTTTTCAATGTGTTATAGAGCAGCTCCCGAGCGAGGGTCGTGACCCCACTTGGGGCTCACAAGCCTGGAAGTGAAAATGAAAGTGGGGTTGTGACCCTGGAAGTTGGGTTGCACCGGGAAGACTTCGGGAAGCTCTTCTGTTGTGCTACTAGGTGAGACCTCTACATGGATGGTGAGTTTAATCATTGCTGAGGGATACAAATGTCTAAGGTGCTTATGTTTTCAGAGACTTAGGTCTCATTTTTGACGGATCTACTGCCAGTTTCAAGTAAAGGCTTCAGGTTATAAAGCAGCATTTAGAAATTGTGCATACTACAGCTTGAAAAGCTCAGGACCATCATGCAGTGAAGGCAGATTCATCATTTTCTTTAAAATGCTGTTTTGTAGGGGTAGTTAACTGGTTAGAGCGCTTCCATTACCATTCTCATCCTCAAGAAATCACACTCGCTTCTACCATTTTCCAACAGAGCAATCTTGGCATTGAGCTTTCATGGTGGAATGAGGCCAAGCTTAGTGAGTTTTTTTTTTTCCACAGCTCTGCAGTGTTATCAAGGGAAGCAGATATTGTCTCTTGTCACCTTCATGATCTCTACCCTTTGGATAAGGCAACCAAGAGGTTAACACCTTGGGAAGGTTATTGAAAACCAAGTGATGTCCACTCTTAAGAAAAGAGATAGTCTTAGATCTTCTGAAGTGAGACAGCCATCTACTTCACAAATAGCTTGAGTTCAGCCTTCAATCCAGAGGGTTTTGAGTTCAGTTGCCAGCACTCACTACGTTAGTGCCACTTCAAGCACCCTAGGATATCTTGCTTGGTGTCCAGCTGCTGTTCCCAAAGGACAAGGTTCTTCCACAGGTTGTGTGTCTTATTTGGCAGCCTCATTAGGAGGTCTGGGATACCCCACTGCACAATGTTCATGTGTATGGACAAGTGAATTAAGCCATTATTGTCCTAAATTACATTGGTACTTCTGAATACATCCATTAAAAGTAAACATAAAGAGTTATATCTCCTTATTTCCCATGTTGTATGCACATTTATTGCAATATTAGATTATATTGTGCAATGAATATAGCATTCATGGTAGAACTGGAAAATATTCCTGACTTTCACCTTGTGAAATACTTTGCAGTTAACAATAAAATATTTGCGCTATATAACATGTCATTTTGGTAAGTGAAGAGATATTAACAGGTGACTTTTGGCAGTGGCATGTCTTTGTTTTTCATTTATTAGTAACTTGCATTGATTTATATCGGGATTAATTATTGATGCAAATATTTCATCCAGATTTTTTTCTGTCACAAGCAGGGAAAAATGCATGGCTGTGAATAATCCATACTAAGGTTTATGAAGCCCAAATTCCTCAGAGAGTATCGCATATCCACCTGGTCTCCCTGAGTACTGCATTTCACATTTAGATCTCTGAATTAGCAGATGTGTACAATCATATACAGGCAGATATCTCCTTCTTGATACTACAGCTAAGGAGGCTCATGGGCACTGTTTATTTTAATAAAATTGTGGGATATCTTGAGCTTGTGAAATTTGTTCCAAACATACTCATTTTAGAATGGTAATAAAAAGTACTCTGCTCAGAGTGAACTTTGTGTTAAAGTCTTTGTGTAAAGCACATCCCCAAAAAATTATTTTAAAAGATAAGTTTATCAACTGTAATGCGTATCCAGAAACAAAAAGGCCATACATTTTGAACAGAGGCAGCTGATTCTAAGAAACATATCTTTCTATGCTATTCCATTAAAATGTAAATCTTATTACAAAATTTTTTTTCCTGAACATTTCAATACATGACATCCAACACATTTCAAATTAACTCAGGCAAATTTAAATTTTATAGAAGTCACTATTGTTAGAACTACATCATTAAAAAGGGAGGTCTCAGAAAGAAGGAAATTGATTTAAAGCTTACAATATTAAAAAATACTGCAAATCTCAAATAACTTTATTTTCTACATTAAAATTGAGGATTGTTGAAAGCATTTTCAAGCTTTTCACCACAAGAGGAAGGATGGCTGGGAAGGTCATTTCAAAGCTAGAAAGATGTTGTAATATGAAGCACTGACTTTCATGCATTTATGCTATGCAAGAACTTGTGGATTTAAGAAACAAAACAAAAACAATTATTGAAAAACACGATAAAGTCATAGGAGTCAAGAGGGCTGACTGCCAGAGAGCAAGCAGTTTATTTATTCAGAACTGTTCTGGGTCTATGAAACAGAAGCCTTGCCTGTACTTAGGAGCATCTCTTTTTATTAGTCCCACAAAGGATAATACTTCCCCTTCTCTAGAAGTAGCATTTCTAGCTTAAATGTGTTTTTAAAGGTGTATCTTGATTCTGGTCAGTGAAGCAAGTCAGCATCTTCAGCCTGAGTGCCAGCATAGCTGTAACTGCATAACACTGTTAGCAAAAATAATCATGCCAGGAAAACTTATTAAGTATAGACCAGACTGGAATATACTATTATTTTCTGCAGGAACCACAGAAACCAAGTTGACATTTGGGATTTGCTTTTTCACAGGAACTAGTAGCCACAGCTGCTTATAAAGTTTTAATGTT
>JAVCKT010031852.1:0-18411 GCA_032273925.1 Rhynchotus rufescens | reverse complement strand
ACCAGAAGCAAAACAAAGCAGTGTGCTCCAGTGTTGAGGTTTCTCAGAGTAAATGCCAAAAAAAAAAAAAAAAAAAAGAAAAGAAAAAGACTCGCTCTAAAAGAGCTGCCAGTGGCAAGAAAACCAAGGGAACAAAACCTTTGCTTGCTTGTGTGGGAGAACCGTGTCCCCGGCCGGAGCAGCCGAGGGCAGGAGTGGCCAGTTGGCTCCCTCGTGACTAACTGCTGACTCGCCTCACGCTTCTCAGGCCAGGGGCAATGTTGCTGTTGACTTCAGTGAGCCCAGGGTCTTCCCTGGCTCTCTGTGCAGAGGCTAGAACTGGCCATGCCCTTGCAGAGTTACCTGTCTTTAACAACTTCTACTAGAAGCTGCTATTAAATAGAGGGCTCAAGAGACTGTTCTTAAAGTTGGAGACTTCTTTTCTGGAAACAAAACCCCACTGCAAGACTGATAACAATACTGTTGGACTCTGAGCCATGCATCTTCCTTGAAAACACATTGTTGCCAGCAAAGCTGTTGGTTTGTCAGTAAAGATTTCTGTGGAGTTCATGGTAAATGGACATGTCACTTGGTGGTGTAGTAGAAATGTGAAATCTTCAACACTTTTCCTGATGTTTAAAGAGATTGAAATTGTCAATGCACATGAATCAAGGTTTAATCTACTGTATGAGGGGTAGATGAGACTGTCCATTGTACCTTCTTTGATTTTTTTGGGGCATGACTTCTGGCAGTTCAAGAAAACCCTGTAACAGTTGCAAATCAAATAAAATGGAAATATACATGGATCCTGCAGTCTAATGAATCTTTAGTTCTAGTTTATGAGCATGCAAAAGCTGAGCAAATGCAGAGTATTTGGATCTCTTAGGGGTAGACCGAGCCATGGGTAGTCAGCCTTATGGTCAGGTGGGCTGTGTTTAACAGCAGACAGCAGCGCACATTAATAGGACTTCTGTGGAAGAACATGTAGTTTATTACCTGTCAGCTTGTCTTCATAGCACTGGAACTGTGTAAGGCTGTTTGGAGTCTGACTTTTGAATATGAATGACATTTTAATTTGTTTTCCACTGAAAGTAGCTCTCCTGAATTACAGGGTGAAGAACTCTGGAGTAGGGTTACTGCTGTTCATTAGCTTTACAAAAGCCCACTGCTACTGATAACTAGAGGTTTTGGGGAGGCTTTCATTATATCTATATAATTCTAGTTTCTTTTTGGAGGCATAAATGGAAAAAAAAAACCTGAAATAGAGCAGCTTTCCATCATACGGAATGTGTTTCACGGGAGGGTTCGTCGTTCTTTTAAAGTGTTTTGGGATTAAATATGGGTGCCAATAGCTATCAAAATACCAGTTATCAGTACCTTTCAATAATTGAGTGCTGCACATGCCTGTAATTTTGAAAATAAGTAGTTTCTGGGAGCTCAGTGTGCTTTTCAGTTGGGCTCTCAAGCCCAACTTTATCTGGGTGGTTGTTGCATTCGAGGCATGCCAAGAATGCCCATTCCATTCCTTTTAAAATATTTGTGGAAGCCTCTTTCTAGAAATGAAAGACTGTCAAGTGCAGAGATGAGATTCTTGATGCCAGTCAATAAAACATAATTCTCTGCTGTGTCAGGTAAATTCCTATCCTGTAGTACGCTTTTTTGGTGACTTAGTTATTTAAAGATTCAGTATTCCTTTCTTTGGCCTCAGAGGCGTGTGTGTGTGTGTGTGTGTGTGTGTGTGTGTGTGTGTGTAAATGTCTACAAAGTCGTAGAAGAACAGCTGAGTGCCCAGAACTTACTGAAAAGGAACAATCTGGATGTGTGTTCTTGATTGTGTAGTCTGTAGTAAGGCATGTGAAAATGCCAGGAAAAACAGGCAGCTGTTGCTAAACTGGGCTTTCAGAATGGTGGCTGTGGGAATCTGGCACCTCCCCTAACTAGAGCTCATGGTTAAGCGAGCGGGATATTAGTTCTTTCCCACTGTTTTGGCTTTGTCCTGTTTAATCTTGCCTGCAAGTTAAGAGGAGCTGACAACTAACAGGGACCCTCTGGTGCCACTTGCCCTTTTCTGAGCTTATTTTCCTTTGTAGCTGGCTTTACCAGCTGTCTCACTGGTGTTGAAGGGAACCGGCTTCATAGCGCTTAGGAATAAATGGAATTTGTGTTAGACTTTAGTCATCAGAGGGACTCTAGTTTTTGCTATTGGACTGCATCTTTTGCCTCTTGGAAGTTCTTTCACCACACCGTGGCTGGGAATTCTCTGCCATTTTGATTACAGAAACGCAGTATAAAATTAATAGGACCACACATCTTGGAATTTGCTTATGTGGGCATTTGCAATAAGCATTTCTTCTTCCTAGCCTGGCTCAGGAATTTAAAGCTTTCTACTGGTTTGCTTTCAGCCACTACAATATGGCTTCATATTATTTGAAGTTGCTTGTTTGTAGGTAGTTACGTTATTCTTGTTAACCCTGAAATAGAGAATCAAGCACCTCATTGCAAATTGCTTTGCTATTTGCCTAAAATGACCAAAAAATTCAGCACTTAACTGAAAAACCTTGGCTATTAGACAAGGCCTTATGAGCAGCCATGATCCCAGTTTAGTTGTCTGATTGTAACTTGTTTTCTAAACTGCCCCCTTTCTGTTCCTCAGCTTTCAACTTCATATATCAGTTTAAATTTTAAGTATATGCTTTGCTTAGGTGGTTAGGAGATGCTTTTATTTAAATTTCATATATATATATATATATGAGGTGCATACAAGGAAAAAGTCTAACATATTTAGTGATAAATTCTTCGGGAGAAGTTTAACAATCAGCTTGCCTGGATGCGATATAATGTGAGAACATTCAAAATCTAGCAGGTGGAGAAGGAAATGATAGGGAAAAAAATGTTTAATACTGGTTTGGAAAATTAGTAATTTGGGGATTTGTCTTTTTTTTTAAGTAGTAAATATGCAGGTAAAACACTGGGAAGACAAGAGGGAGAGGCCTCTTGGTAAGTGACAGCCTTGAATGTGCAGCAGGAGTTGGGAGTGGAGTGTAAGTTGGAAGGGGGATAAGAGCTGTAGCCAGAAGTGCCAGATCCATCTGAGCTTAAACTAGTAAAAAGGTTTAAGCTCACTGGTAGGGGAAAGCATTCTGCTTTTTTTTAATGGAAGAAAAAAATATCCAGGGAGAAGGTAGAATTTGTCATGGGGATACAGTAGTCTAACCCAATCCCCAAACAGAGAGAGGACAAACTGTGAGCATTTGCATTAAAAAAATGTTACGTCATAATGAGGTTGTCTAAGAGCTCTTTTCACTTCTATATGATTAAAGACGTCACTTCTATATGGTAAAAACAAAGATACTCATTTAAATTGCTTGGAATACCGTCCCTTTTATTGGTGAAGCATCTGCTGATGGTACGTCCGCCTCGATTTATGTGTTCAGTTGCGTGGAGCGTGTTATGTAGCAAGGCTAATGAAATTCAAGGGGCTGCTTGGTCAAATACAAGTGCAGCACAGTACTGATGGTGCATTTGAATGCTGGAGTGAAGGGTATCTAAATAGGCAGTGGAAAAAGTCATGTGTCTTGTGGTAAGAGCACAGCACCAAGAGAGTAATCTTCTGCCTTGCCTCTCCCACTGAGCTTCTGGGCCAACCTCAGTTCATTTAGTTCCACTTTGCTTCAATTTTCCCTGCTGTTTGAAAATAATAATAATAGTATAAAGCCTTCCATCACAGGGCAGCTGTGAGGTTAAAGTTTCTTTGCAAGTCCTGGGGTTGGTGCTGTAGAAGAATGAGATGTCAAAACCTTTATAAAAATGGTTTTGCACTAGCTTTCATTATGATGTTTTAGTATTAATTTGGGGAAAGTTTATTTCTGCAGAATGTAATATACGTTCTGTTTAAGTGCTGTGTAATTAGACTGCACTTCAATATGTAGAGAGCAGGCAGAATTCAGGCTGAGAAGGTCGTTTGGTGTTTCCTCCCTCTGCGATGAGCTGTGCAACCTCAGCGGTGTGTCAATACGAGGCTTTTTGTGTGGAATACATTAAGACCAATATTGCTGTATTCTGTAAACCTCATGACTGAAATAAAATTCCGCTCCCAGTTGACAGCCAGCTCTCTTCATGTGGCTTCTGCTCGGATGCTGTGGAGAAGTTCACTCCTGGTGAACACTCACGATCATCTACCCTCTGTAAGGAGCCAAGCGTGTCAGGGTGCTCGGGATGGCCTGTGGCAGGAGCGCAAACACACTCTCGTCTTACTGTTCACCCTCGGCCTTATTTGAGCTGAAATAACATCCTGGCACAGTGGAGAGACGGGGGCCAACTTAAAGCCTTGGAAGTTTTTTAAATCCACTCTGAATTTCAGGGTCCATCCTGCAGGCTTTGTAGGAGGCCCTCAGAGAGAGGTGAAGGCCAAGGGGCATGTGGGGTGAGGAGGCCCCCAAAGAGGCGGAGGCCGTGGGGACACGTGGGGTGAGGAGGCCCCCGAAGAGGCGGAGGCCGTGGGGACACGTGGGGTGAGGAGGCCCCCGCGCTGCGGAGCGCGGGCGGTGCGGGAGACGCTCCCCTGGCTGGAAGGGGAGTGTGACGGGAGGCCACAGGCGCTGCTTGGGCCGGCCTGTGGTGCTGAGCGGTGTCTTGTCATGCAGCTATAATGGCAAAAACTACTAGCCGGCTTAAAATGATGTGGGGGAATGTCCTGTTACGTAGCTCAAGAAAGGTCACAAAGTACTTTTGAGCTGTGTATCGTCTGTATTTTCCCCTTCAGAAATAAATTTCCTTGTACTTACTAACTTCCCAGGCGTGAAGAGCTGCTTCTGCCTTATCACTGTCCTCCCTGTATTTTTTTCTAATATGTCTCTTTTTTCAAGGTGCTGGTGAAACAGCAAGTAATCATTCAGGACCGAAGGGAAATACGTGCTGTAATATTTTTCCTTATTGTTCTGTCTTTAATACAGCCTAACAACTTATTCGCTTTCTTGACTGAAACTACACATTGACCAGATGTCTTCATCAAGCTGTCCATGGTGATGCCTAGATCGTCCCCTTGAAAGATCACCACTAATTCCGAATCCACCAGAGCATGTATGAGTGCTTTAAACCTTTCCAGCGGTCACCGCCTCGTATTTTGTTGCTGCTGACATTGGGTCGCGTTGGTTTGCCGAGTTCACACCACCACTTGCCCTGGCAGGCACCCTCGTCCCTAGTGCTGGGGCACCTCCTCACAGCCTACGGGCATTGACTATTGCTGGCCGAGGCACTGACAGCTTCCTACATTCCCTCTCCTGCCCGGTGACTAGCATGGCACGCTTCTCTTTGCTTTTATTTGGATCTGACCTTTTCGATTCCCTTTCTCCTCTACTGAATTTTATTTCTAGCTCAGTTGTGGTAGCTTTGAAGTCGTTGAGTTACAGCTGTCTGCTTTATTTGAAATCGTTTGCCTACAGGAACCTGTTGCTTAAAATGCTGTCATAAGCTTTCTGTTTTGATTAGAACAAACCACTTATTTTGGACCTCTTTCAGAGAATGGGCAACCAGAACGATTCAAACCATAAAAACAGGCTGACACAGAGAACAAATGCAGTGAGAACCCAGTAAAACGTGCACGAAGCTGATCTCCTACAGCCTGACTTCATTGGTATGGGTGGAGTTATTCCTACTTCTGTCACTGAGATCAGTTTCATTAAAATTTGATTTGAGCTCTTATTAGAAGTCTAGCTCTAACAGTTGGAGTCAAGCACACAAAAAAAGGCCTATTGCTTTAAATTTCTGGATTATTTTTTTCTTTGAATCTGGCAGAGCTGAAGCAGAGTCATGATGCTGTCTCGGACAAGCAAACAGGCCCAGGCGCACTGAATCTAGCACCGTGGTAGTCGCACTTGACAGGGAAATTACAGGATTTGGGGGAAGGTGAGTGTAGCAACACTGGGGCCAGGCTTAGGCTTTCGTGGTTTGTTTCGGCTCTTTGCGTTTGCAACTTATAATTTAGAGATATTACATCTGTAAATAAGATGTTGCCTTTAAATGTTTATTGCATTTACAAGTGTTTATAAATGCAAAGGCGGCTTGAATGGTGGGCTATGCATCCTAAAAGGGCTTGAGTCTTCCCATAAGAGCTGCATTGTCCCAGTATTGGATATCACATCCCGCAGACCACCTGGGTTTGCTACTAGTCATGGTATGTGGTTGAGGGTTTAATATATGTTGGATAAAGTATATCTTCTTATATAAAAGGCACCTGATAAGTGTGTGTGTGGGGGGGGTCTGTCAGGTGCTTTATATACAGTCCTACCTTATTTTTGGTGGAATCCTGAAGGAGGATTTTTAAAGCTTGCAGACTGGAGGAGTGATGGATTGCTTCCTTGTTTGTTTTTCTTTCCAAATCTTAATTTGGGGGGTAGGGCAGGCTACAGGGAGAAACTTTACCCTGAATTTGTTGGAATGTGGGACTTGGCACCTTTCCCCTGTGTCTTAAAACTCCGCCACGCTGCTGCCGCTCAGCAAACCCCAGTCTTGCCCCTGCCTAATCCCTTCCCGCTGCGTATTAACTGACCGCTCCGTGGCCTGGGGCGTCACTAGTGCTCCCTGAGCACGGCTCAGCCTGGGAATGAGGCAGAGGCTCCTCAGGGACAGGTGCCCCCCTGTGCCGGGTAACCGGCCCCGCTGGCATTTCCTGCCGCTCAGAAGGACAAGCAAAGACCTCGTCCCTCCGCGGAGCCGGGAACGTGGAGGATTTGGCCCGTTGCTCCCTGCCTGGGGCCTGGCCCAGGGGCAGCGCGGCATTTCCCCGGGCAGGGCCCGCTCCAGCCTCGCACCGCCGGGCCTGGCTGCCGCCACACGCTCAGCCGATCCGCACGCCTGGCCCCGCGCGGCTTCCAAAGCACCGGAGCTTGTCACCCACCAAGCGCAACCCTCCAGAGCTCCCCCAGGGCCTCATTCCAACCCACTTAGAGCCCTAGGGCTCCATGCAGCAAAATGGAAGGAGCAGGGGCCATGGGCTGGGACAGGGCAGTAGCAGAACCCTCTTCCTTATCCTGTGCGCTTCCTTCCCCGCTGTTCCGACAAGCACGGGCACAGCCTCCAGGAACCGCTATCTTTTTAAATATGAGATGACTGTGTGAAGATCAGGGAGAGAGCAGTGACGGGTAGGGAGGGAGGAGACAGGTGAGAGCAGCTCTCTGTGCTCTCTACTTCTCTATGAACTGAATCCACTTTTGCCTCTGAGCGGGAATGCCTCCTCGTGCCCGCTAACCTGAGGGACGCTGCAGCCCCGGGAATGCTCACGGCAGCGGGAGAAGGACTCGGTGTGCGTGGGGAACCGCGCGGCCAGGCCCCGCTGCCTCGCGGAATGGGCTCCGGCAAAGGCGGATCCAGCAGCTCCCGTTTCAGAGAGGCCCCATGTGGTTCCCCACAGTTTACACAGGAACCTCAGGCTGCCTGTATATTTATATAATTCTATATGTTTATAGTCATTATTTAAGTTTGAAGTTCATAGCACATATCTAGTTTGTCAGGGGTGTTTTTTTCTTTAACCCTGGTTTACCTAGTATGGCTTCTGCATATGACAACCTCTAAACGTGCAGTTGTTGTCTTTTCTGCCCCCCTCAGCGTAACTGTATGAAACTCTGTAAAGCACTTTTGTGATGTTTCCTGTGAAGAAGGCTGGAGAAAATAATAAATTTATCTTACAGCAGCAACTGAATTTCTACCTCTGCCTCTGTCTCACGCCTGTTGTGTTGCTGATCCTGGTATCTGCCCGCGTTGCAGCCTGGGCTCCATCCTCGGCATGAAGTAGCTCAGATGAAGGATCCGAGCTTATAGGATCCAGAGGGGCAAAGCAAGTGCAGGATGGTGTGGTCTCACCACCTCACTTGGGCACTTGCTGCTGCTGCTCTTCTCTTGCATCCACATGTTAGTGAGGGAAGGATTTCCTAAAATATGTACTATTCAAATGGCCAGAAAAATATAAAAGCAGAAGCTTCCCCCTCTCCTCGCTCCACCTACAACTTCCAAACAAGCAATGTTCAAGCTCTTTTGGTTCCTAGAGGTTTAACTTAAAGAGACTTTAACTTTTCTGTTACATACAGACCGACCCCCCAACTAATTCCCCTTGTCCCACGCAACTTTAGGCTTTTTCCTTCCTGTTCAACCAGGCTGCAGTTCTTCTAGCTCCCTATAAACAGCCTCTCAGAAAAGAGTGTTTTTGATTTATTAAGAGCACAGTATGGTACAGCTGGCCTACAGTGATGTCTCAAGACGGAGACCCACAGGCTCCACGTACTGAAACTTAAGAATTCATCAAGCCCAGGGGCAGCCTGGCCAGGACCCCCTCCAGCAGCACTGCCCTTTTCCTGGCACCCTCAACCAAGGAAGTGGCATCAGACACGCTCCAGCTCTGACGGAGTCTCCTCTTTGCAAAATGGAGTTAGCATTCACAAAGGCAGAGCCTCAAACAGAGGGGTTTAGAGAAATAATTTATTACAGTCTCTATGTACACCCAGTATTTGTACCAAAAACTAGGAGCCAGTTCTTCTTCTCGTCTTTGGGTGGTTTGGGAAGCAGGGATAAAAGATCTATGTCTTATTGTGTAGCAAATACAAAAGGATTCTCACTCCCTCATTATACATACTCTGCAGCACAGGGCCAGAAGATAGGTAAGATATGAGATGTCTAACACATCATTATAGGAGGGTGTCCCCAGACAAGTCAGTAAAGTGCCGGTGATCAGAACATTATGGAGACCACGTGTTTTTTTCCTTTTTTTTCTGAGGAGTGCTTTACCAAAACTCGTGTTTTTAGAAATGACCACTGCCCAAAGCAACAGTTCCTATCAGTGTTATAGGAAACTTATTGTAATCTCAAGGCAAATTAAAAGTGATACTCAAAGCTTTTAATTGTAGTGAGAATGAAAAAAAAATATAAATATGAATTTTAAAAAATGAACTAATTAAAAACAGGGAATTTTCTCAGTGTATTCTGGATCGTTTGACTCTGCTCCTATCTCCCGTTGCTTTTCTTTTCTGGGATAATCCAGTTCCAAGTTCTTTGTTATTCTGAAGGTTAGACTCAGCTTCTGGCAAGCAGTAAGATTCCATCGGAGGAGGTGGCTCCTTCAATAGGAAAAAAAAAAAAATTAGCTTAAGGAGATGCTTTCAAGAGGAGAGGGCAGTTTCAGTCTATTCTTAAACAGAAAGCAGAAAAAAAAAAAAACAAAAACAATAATTTGAGCACATTTTACAAGCTCCCTGCCCCCCAACAGCCCCCACTCCTCGTGGCTGGAGAAAGGGCTGTCCTAGCGAAGAGCATTTGAAACCAAGGACCAACATCCTCAGCAGGGGCCTCTGTGGCGGCAGTTCCTGGCCAGAGGCAGTGCCCAGAGCCAGGACAGGGCCCCGGAGCCGGGCTGTTCCGAGGCCGCCGGCCGCGGCGCGGTGCTGCTGGGGCAGCGGGGCTCTCACCTGGATCAGGTAGTCAGCGATGTACTCGGGCTTCAAGCAGCTGACGCCCTGCGCGGCTGCCTCGGCCACGTTAACCCTGCTGTCCTCCGGCTTCAGCTTGCTGAAGTCAGCAAAGAGGTGGGTAGCTTCTTTAAAGAGAGCCCCAGAATGACCCGAAAACACCTAGAGATGGAGGCAAAGCAGACAAGAAATGGGTTTGTTTTCGTGTTTGCTCCTTGGGGAAGACCAATGTACTTTACAGCCTAGGAAGTCGCTCATCAAATTAACGAGCAGAGTGATGGGAAATGCACTGCCCTTGCAGCTGACCTCTCCACTGTCATGCACATTCCAAGAAGGGTGATTCCGCTCATGCAGCAGGGCCCAGATGTTCTACCCTGCAGCCCCTCCACCATTACTGACTTCTGCAGCACGCAGACACCACTGCTTTTCTTCTCCCACCTGTTAGTCACCTCTCAGCTGTTCTACATAAGCAATTTTGGTTAAGGCCTTTAACCAGTGCACAGCTTAGTGATGGTACCAATGCCTACCAAAACAATGTAAAACAATATATTTAATTAGTTAAAGCAAACAAACCAAGAAAAGCTCCATACTTTTGCTCCTCCGGACTGAAGAAGGCGCCTGAATCCAGCTTCCTTGGTTTGATCGACGTTCAGGATCACCTTCCAGCCGCTGAAGGCCCCCTAGGTAAAACACTGAATTTAGCCAGGAGGAGGATGTTGGTGCCAGGAACAGATTAACACGGTTACAGCGCGGCAGACCAGGATGTGCTGTGCCCTAGTTCTGTCTTTTCAGCTGCACAGGGCAGGCGAGAGGCAGAAGCTGCAGTGGCTGGGCCACCACCCTGCACTCGGGCAGCTTGCCACGCACCAGCGCTTCTGACCTTCAGCTGCACAGCCACATGGACACACCAGCATATTAAAAAACACCTGGCAACGAGGTTTTCTAGTATTACAGACCCTCATTTACTGAAATGCATTTTTAAGACAGACAGCTATTTGATTTCCCCCCCTGCTCTGCACTGTATGATCTGTTTGGTTACAGCAGCAGCACCAATGCAGCAATACAGCTCCTAGGGCCAACTGGTTGCCTCAGACGAACACCGCTTGCTGTTTCCAAGCAGGCAAAGGGTACAAGGATTTGCTTCACAAGGATTCATTTAAAAACTCTGTTGCAAGAGACCCGTGAAGGCAGTATCACCCAGATGTGACTGAGAGACTGGCCGTGTTTCTGCTCTCCGTCTCCCTCGGCAAGGTCTGGTTTGACAGAGGAGTCAGGAGAAGCCCAAGGCTTGTATTACTAACACCCCCCCACCAAAAGCCTTTTGGAAACAAAGCAGATGAACAAGACATACCCAGCTAAACCACTCGGTTCTTGAGAACAGGGCAGATCATCTTTCCCTGGCAGTTCAGTTTCTGGGTTTGCTGGTGACAGTCCCAGTGCTGCCCTCCCACAACATGTCACACACATTGCACAGGAGTCCAAATACCTCAACAACACCAGTTTCTTGCCTTCCTCTGTGGATTTTTTTCCTCCACCTCATGGCCGCGAGTGCTAGTTTCTTCTGGTTTACATTGATTCCAGACAAAACATTCAGTATGGAATTACTTCCCCACTCGTAATCTTCTTCCTAGAGCAATCATAGACTTGAATTACAAAGGAACCTGCCAACTTTGCCAGCAGAAAATTAAAAAACAGAACCAGTCTCAGCTCACTCTAGCTTTGTATATTGATTCTACCTGGCTAAAGCAATCCTAATTAAAATCAGAGATATGTCTCTTAACTGAACATATATATCCAAACACACACACACACACACACACACACACACACACACAACAGAGACTCTGGTCTTCCCAATTTTAAAATCTGCTCATTTTTCCCAAGACATCAATCACATTAAACACAGCTAAATTCCTCTTGCAGTTACCTACAATAAAATTCAAGAGCAGTGCAAAACAGCTCACAGTTTGAATACCATCTAATCTGAACTTCTACATTTCTTTTCCAAAACAATTAAAAGTTGTTTTATACACTGAGTACGTTCATGAGCGGGAAAGATGACTGTTTAGTTCCTGGTGTAACAGAATCCACATTAACTTCAGGTGACACCAGTGAGGATTTAGTTAGGTGCTTAGACACCAGTGAGGTGCTCAGGCTTCAATTTTCAGAAGCAACTCCTTAAGCACAGATACTTCATTTCTCCTGCACAAGGATAAGATGGTCCCAAGGATAAGATGGGCACCCCAAACTGCTAATCCCCTTAAGAAATTCCCTCTTCCCTAGCAGGACAAGATGACAAGTTCATCACAGCGTTGCTCAACAGTAAGGTCACGTGCCTGGACAAAGCAGCCAGCTCCTCTACACGCCTCCAGGTAGGAACGATGCAGCACCCACTTCCCAGCTGCCATGGAGGCCAGGAATTTTTCGTTTCGCAGCGGATGCCCCACAACGATGTGTGTGCAGCTGGGATCGAAGCACTGCTTCTCCAGCACTACTCCACCTTGGCACAGAGGAATGGGTTTGAGGCAAATTAATCAAGGGTCAGGCAGTCCCACACAGAAATGATCCCTCAAGGCAGGAATTCTTTGAGTTCAGACATTAACTCAAATTTACAATGAAAATATTATCATTGAGGAGATCTGGGCAGAAGCTGGCAAGACAGGAGGGGCAGGGAAGAGTGGCTCTGTTAGGAGAAGGGCCACTGTGTCAGAGGCAGGAAGGGACACCAGAGCACAGCGGTTCTTGGATGCTCCAACAGCAAAGAATGAGGCTGCTGTGGAGACAACTAAAAGCAAATGCCAGAAGACCTTGCAGTTTGTGGCAGAGCTGATGAACTTGGGTATTAATCACAAAATAGTCAATGAACAGCTCACAAGCACAGAAAGTCATAAATTTGAGACCTCAAATCTGGTGAGTCATTAACAGAAGCCCTTTCTTTTCCAAGAGAGCCACAGCTGACCTGCTTACAGGCCCACATTATTCTGTCATTTCCCAAGTATCTGGTACCTAATTCCTCAATCAGATGGCAGTAATCAAATCGTTCTTGAGGATTAAGAGAAGACAGCTGAAATTTCCGCTGTTTTTCTGGTTCTTCATCAGCCTTCTCATCTTCTGCAAGAGCCTGCAAATACAGCAACAGATTTTTGAAAATACAACAGAAAGATTAATTTGACTGACTACTACTCTGCCAAACAGGCTGGGTTATTTTTATATTAGGTTTTCTTTTAGAGAGGAAATGCAGAACCAAATCTGTCAATCACTTGACCAAGGCTTGGATCTTATCACATCAACATCAGGCTCCTACTTAACATCCTCTCGGTTCCCCTTTTCTTCAGGGCACAAATGAACCAATCTGTCACAAAAACTAACCCTTCATTCATATGCTCTGAATGCCTAGTTAAACACATGAAAAAAACATCCATCCATCACACTGCCTTATCTGTTCAGCCTTCCTTGGGGGCCTTTTATACATTTCCACCACAGCTTACATATTTAGCATGACACTTCATGCCTCTGAAGACACACAGCTCCTGAAAGTCTGAGCATCAACTGATACTCAGTGAACAAAAGACTGAAAATTCATTTTCAAGGTGGCATCTTGCAGTGCAAAATCAGGCTTTCAGGGGGAAAGCAATCCATTTTGTACTGAAGCACAAATTCCAAATACTTCAGAGGAAACCAGGACCTAATCCTTTTTTTCCCCCATCACCATACTCCATCAGCACAGCTGAAGGCGCTCCAGAGTATACGGATAGTAACTCTTCACAGCACATCTCAGCATCCCAATGGGAACTATTTCAGTACAAAGTATTTTTGGACAAAAAGCCTAAGGAAGCAACAAAGCTTCAGTCTCAAAACCGTCAGCTGCTCCCAGTCCTGAGCAGGGAAGGGGAAAGTGCACAGAGAAACACAACTGCACAGGAGCAAACCCCACAGGTGTTTTAAATGCAGACATTCACCTATTACACATTACTTTGAGGTTCAAAACTTTTGCAAGAAGAGCTGTACCTCTCAGCAAACACACATCACAAACATTTCTGTACGTGACGCACCTTCTCTTTGGGCTGTGGTGCCACAGGAGGGTTAGCCAGAGGGAAAGCAATGCTGGGAGCCTGGGGAGTGGGAATCAGCTTGTCTTCTTTACAGGGTGTTTCAGGATCTCTACATACAGGATTCTTTGGATTTGCAGTCACATCTCCATCCCCAGCCTCAGGACCATCTGTGAACAATAAAGTAATGGTACATGGCTTGTCTTTGCTGCAGATGGTTGGGGGAAAGCTGAAAAAGGGAGCCATGGTAAATGGAGAGAAAAAAACTATTGTTGCTACAACATGCACGTTTCTATTTCAGCAACACTATCTTTGTTCAAAACATGCACTTCTCTCTTACCCCAAAGCACCAACTGAAATACTGCAGCCTCATGCTCCTTTATGTCTTGTTTTGGGAAGAAGAAAAAAAGCTCAAATGGCCTAATTTCTTAGGTTAAACAGCACTGATTCAGATAAGCCATGAATCAATTGAACAGGCAGCGCTGGTTTTCCCAAGACTTCTCTACTACAGAGTCCGTTTGCAGGCAGCCTGCTGCTGCAGGCAGAAACTCTATAAAGGGAAGTACAGGGCAGAGGCCAAAGGATTCCACTATCTCTTAACGGGCAGAACCAGGAACAAGGCAAAAGCAGATGCAAACACCAGACATATGTTACTTCCTTAGTCCTGGCCATAGAATAAAGATTTTAAAAGAGCAGGGAAGAAAGATAAATATAGAAATTTGAATAAATCCTGACCTAAACATGCCCATCAGCATATCCAAGATACAAGTTTTAGGGATTCATGGATATCTTGTTTCTGTATTCCCAGGGTTCACCTACCATTATTTCTACTACAGTTAAAATCATTCTGTTACTGGTATCTCTATTTGAAGTCCACTATACTAGTCTGAATTTTTATTCACAACCCAGCTGGGGTTCCAAATACCAGCTACACTCATTACACTGTAATGTCTAAGCATAAAGTCTATTTTATTTCTGATTTTACCTAGAGCAGCAAGCTCTGAATCAGCCAAGGATCTGAAGGCAGGCTCATCCATGTTCTTATTGACATTACTTGGAACTTGCTCAGTGTACTGGGAAGGGCTGTTAGGCCACTGGAAGTTGCTGACGAGTCTTGCTCTCTCCTCCCTTGCAGTAGGATCGTCCCAGATGATCTGCTCGCTCTGTGATGGCTCTGTGTTTAGATCTGTCAGTGCCTGCCGGGACTGCCTGGAAAATAAAACGGACACTTAAATAATCCTTTGCGTACCCAAGACTGCAAAAGCAGTGTAAAGTAAGGGCAGACAGGACAAAATGAAGTACTTTTGAGATGCAAAATCACTACCTCAGCGCTTCCAAGACCCTGCTGCGGCCATTTCGCACAGAGCGGGGGCCATCAGGGGTGGTTGGAGAGCCGTCAAAGCTGTTCCTGGACAGGGAGCCTCTTGGTCCTTGGGGTTTTACTATTGATGTGGCAGACATGATCTCCTGCAGCTGCCTCTGGAAGTTCTCTCTCATTTCTAGGGTCTGGGTTAGCACTTCAAGAGAAAAGACAAGACCCACAAAATCAGGACTGCTGCATGGTAAGCAGGGAAAAGCGACAGGAAACTCAAGCAACTTTCCCCCTATCAGAGCAAACGCATCAAGGAGAAAAAAGTCTAGAAAAACTAAAGGCCCTGAGTTACCCATTCCTGACCACAAGCAAGAATTCCCAACTGGATCACTTTCAAATTTGCTTGGGTACAGCTAGATCTCGCTTATAATCATGCTTTCCCTGTAACACATTTGTTTACCTATCACAATAACGTAGACTCTAAAACAATGCTATTGCCACGTTAAAGATAAATTTCAGTATTTTGTCCCCCTCCACTACCCCTAAAAAAACCCACAATGTAACAGAAAGACCTAAGCAATTTGCAATGGATGACCCCATCTTCTTGTGAGCTGTCAGAGTCTTTAAAATAATCAGCAAAACCTTTTCCTCACTTCTATCAATATCAAAGGCATCAGGCTGTACCTAACTGGGATGTGTGATAACTAAATTTCCAGATCTTAACATACAGAATAACATCTGAATCTGTAAAAGGCTTATATATTTCACATGCCACAACTATTCTGCAACTAAATAATGATTTATATTTACCTCCTTTGGCTTCACTTGCTACAACTTGTTCTCCCGCTGTAGGGACTACTTCCTTTATTTGGTCAGTAGTTACATCATCTTCAGCATCATCTTCATCCACTGGAATGATCTACAAATAATTAAATCGAGTAAAATTCTCTAATGCCAGAAGCTGGAAGTTTCACCTTGTTCAACGCTTGCATAAATTCCAAAGGTTAATAAGGTTGCCCTAGAACAGACTAACGTTTCTTTTACCACAAGGACAGACGGACAGTGAACAGCATCGCTGACAACACCTATTCTGCACTCTAAGTATCTGCTAAAATACACTTCATGCCTTGCATCTCTTGTTCACCTACAAGTAGAAGTCAAAGACAGGACTACATTGTTTCAAATTTGGAAAACTTTTCTAATCTCTGAAGATCTGAGTTCTCTCCTTCCTCATAGGAAAGGAGTATTACAAAAGCAGAAAATGTGTAGAAGTGTCTGTGATAGCTACTGTGAAATACCAGCTAAACCTGCTTCACAGCACCACTGAGTAGGTATCAACATTATCTATTATTATGTTAGTGTAACCAATAAGTAAATCGGAATCCAATCACCCTACAGACCACAAACTTATGTGATTCTATACCTCATCTTCCTCAGCCGCTTTTCCAGTGGGTGGAAGTCTACCAGGAGAGGAGAACCTGGCCTCGTGCACTGCACTGATGTCCAGGCTCATTTTGGGATTGTAAGTGTGAGGAAAGAGAGATTCAGGAAGCCTTTTATATTCCTGGGCACTCTGTAACAACATTCATAAGAAAACATTCATAAGAAAAATGAGAAATTGAGTGAAAAGTAAGAGAAATTCCACATCGAAATGTGGGAAGAGTGCATTAAAGACATGGCAGCAAAAAGTACTTTATATAAGATAAAAATAGAGCAGCATCCTGAGAAACATGTAGCAAAATGCTAAACGTAAGAGAAAATATTTTTTCCCTCAAGGAGAAAGTCTAAATGTTTTCATTTGCCAGTGGAACAACTATTTGGCAGGTTACCATTCAGAGAAAGCTCCGTTAAGACCTGCTGGTAGCAGTTTGGTTTCTTTTTTCCTCTTTCCTTCTTATCAATTTTTAGCTCCAGTCTTTTATGAGGTTAAATCAATGGAAACTGATTGCTTGATTTAAAAGCTCAAAGCAGGATGCAAAACATCAATTTCTACGTATTCAGTAAAAAGCTCAAGCAGAAATCAACTGCCATAACTGGTTTAGTTTCCATGTCCATGCAAAAGAAAATGGCAGCTAAGTAACACTTTTGAAAAGGAAACTTCTGCTCCGTACCTCCAAAAGCCAGTGTTCCGAAACAATGTGTATACCCCTCTCTTTAACAGATCTATATTCCTTGTTGTTGTCATTTTGTCCTCCCTTGTATATGAAGTGCGTTACTGTTTCATCAAAGCACCATCTAGTGTGGGAGAGCAGAGAAGGGGAAAAAAAATGAGCAGATACAAACTTAGAAGTCTTTCTTATACAAACTTATCACTTCCTGCCAGAAACTGTGAGAAATCCCTCACAGAAATCATTTCATCCCTCGTTCAAGTCCAAATATTACTTTTTCTACTTTGTTAGGTTAAATTAAGGATAAGCTTAATTTTTCTTTAATTCAGAAAAACTGCATTCTGTTGTTTCTGGGTAGAAAAAAATCACAGTATTTTTGAAAGCATTCTTGAGCATTAAAAAACAAACAAGAAGTGAGAGAGAAACAAAAAATCTAAAACAGAAGTAAATTTTCATCTACTCAAGAGCTCAAGAGTTAAAGAAGTTTTACTGCTTTTCTATTCTTTTTTGAAGAGCAGCTTTCTGCAATTACAGAAAACTTCAAGGCAAACAGGCTAACAGACTTTCTAAGCCAGACTTACCAAGAACACAGAGACAGTAAAACAGACAACAGAAATAGAGGCTGACCAACACGGCAAAATAATGTTTTGAGGAAAAGGTCTTATATACAAGAATACTGGGAGATCAACACTCAAATTTACTAGAAGTCACTTCAGTGCATTAGTTCAGAAGCTTTTTGCATCAGTTGTTACCTGTAGTCTGCCCCAAGAGAAGCTGCTACTGCATTCAGTTCGCTCTGCCTCTTACTAAGCTTTTTACTAACACATATAACAACATCAGCCAAAGGCTTGGGGTCTTCTTGTTCAAGCTGCAGAGAGAAACAGGGCAGAGTCACGTTTGGAAGACTTCTATACCAGTCATTTCACGTAACAGCAAAAACTGAGGTGAAAAGCATGGGAATAAGGAGCTACAAGATAAGAGGCCTTCCCTGGTTGAATGCTATTTGCTTTCTTACTCCCCCTCTGTAGGACACAATGTACTAGAAGCAGTACCTAAGTGCTCGTGTTTTTCCTGCTTCTTTTTTTCCTGTTTTCTCTCATTAAGATAGGTTAGACATTTATTCAAGCAAGCAAGCAGATAAGGACTGAAGGTGAAACAACACTACTAGCCAAATGAACCTGGCATATCTTTATGAGGGGGTAAGCAACTGATCACATATCTTGTGCCTGCTAACAAACTAAAGAACAGCACTTTGCAGAAGACAGAAAAAGAGGAAAGATGCATCAAAAATGTAATCTTTTGTCTCAGAGTACACAGTTAAGTCCTGTTTATGTCCCATCCTGACATTAAAAAAAAATTAGGATACATAGATATGTATTTATATATTCCAGTGCCTAGCAACTGCTTAGCATTCAGGATAGCAGAGCAAGTAGCGGAATAAGCTTCCTTGCCTACCAAGAGAAAAGCCTTCTAGCTTACTTCCACCAACACTGAAGAAAATACAATCACAT
>JAVCKT010031849.1:3088-16008 GCA_032273925.1 Rhynchotus rufescens | reverse complement strand
ATAAGCAATTTCCTCCCAGGCCTTGTAGACTAACGGCAGCTGGGAAGGGTGCAGCATCCACCTCTGTGCACTGTGAGATTTTGTGTGCGTCTCCTCGCAGCCCTCCTGTCCCTAGGCTGCTTTTATTCATCCAGCTGGGATTCCTTCACTGGCTGCTGAGGCTCCTTAGGAGCTCATAAGGAGGCCCAGGGCAGCGTCCCGGTTCAGCTAAGGCCGAGCATCCACTTTGCCAGGCCTGGCCTGCGCTGGGAGGGAAAGGGCCTTCCCTCTGAAGTGTCGGCGCGGGACAGTGAGCCGTAATTCTTCAGAGGGAGAATGGTCTTTCGTCCCCTTAAGCTCAGCCTACCTGTGGCAGCATTAGCTGGGAACCAGGGGCCGTTTGGGACCGAGGTGGGACTTGGCTTGGTTGCCGAATGGACCCCAGCGTGAGGCAGAACCTGCTGCAGTTCAGAGCAGCTTGGGTGACTGGGACCTGCTTTAAGGCTTCTAGGGCATCCCTTAAATAAATACGACCTGTTTAGAAGTATTTTAACTGTGTGAGGGGCTGGATTGGCTGTGAGAGAAGGGAAATTAAGAGATTGCAGTTGAGGAGAGGAGAAGGTGCTAGGTGGAAGCCCTTCACAGAATCACAGAATGTTCAAAGTTGCAAGGGACCTCTAGAGATCACCCAGTGCAACCTTTCTGTTCCAGCAGGGACACCCAGAGCACGGGGCACAGGGTGGCAGCCAGGCGGGTTTGGAAGATCTCCGGAGAAGGAGACTCCACAGCCTCCCTGGGCAGCCTGTTCCAGGGCTCTGGCACCCTCACAGGAAAGAAGTTCTCCCTCACCTGCAGAGGGAACTGCCTGTGTTTTAATTTATACCCACTGTCCCTTGTCCTGTCACTGGCCACCACCACGGACTGTGGCAAGCTAGTATCTACTAGCTGAATTTGAAAAAAGCTGAATTCTTTTTTTCTTGAATTTTCCTCACCTCTTGGGGCAAGTTATCTCAGTTTTCACAGCCTCAAATACATGCAAACCAGTGACAGGTATAAATGATGTCCACCCTGGATTCAGCTTGTAAAATTACAGCCACATTAGAACTTCTAAAATTATAAACTTCTAAATTACAACTAAAAACTCCTTCTACACAAACTACTGATTATTGAGATTTTTTAAGTCTTCCCTAAGGGGGGGGAAAAAAAAAAAGATCGCTACTATGACAGTATAAATCCAAGATTATTTATTTGTGCTAAAGCTGGTGAACACAAACTAGAACATTATGGAATGTGTCCTGGTACTGAACAAAGGCACTAGGTAAAGAGAACTTTGTCCTAAAACAGCTTTGGCTTTAACACCTTTAATCCTCAGCTTGTGTGAATGACAAACACGTCCAAGCACATACAGATTACAAACTGCAGAAAAGAATAAACTTCAAACCAAAACATTCAAGAGAAACAAAATACGACAGTATTTCGTAGTATTTTATTTATTATGATATTTTATAATTTCGTAGAATTCAACAGGACTCTGAATGGTTCAGGAGAGAAGGGGCTCCCTAGGTTCCATGCTACGTACTGCTCATGTGGAGTCAAGAGATGCTCAAATGCCTCCCTATGGTCGTAGCGCCGTCTCCTCAAGCCAGGTGCTTCACCAGGTGCTGGGGCTCAGGTACATTAACAGACTCCTAGTGAGACAACACAACAGTCCAGGCTATCATGGCCTGTGCCAAAACAGAGCATCTCAGGCAGAAAAGTTTCAGTTTGGAAGCTAAAGTCCTACAGGTGAGAGACTCCTATTGCCTTGATGATGACCTTCCATCAGGTCAGGTCCTGGCCATCAGGTCCTGGCCAGACCGAGGAAAGACATCCTAGCCAGGCAGAAGGAGAAAGATTAAACATGCAAGCATATACATTCTCCACATCTTTGACAGATCTCAAAGTGCTGGAAGCAGCCAGGTCCCACGTCCAAATAAATTCTAGAAATTGGAAATTCTCAGAGTATTATTGGTAGGACAAGGCAGAAAAAAAGCTGAAAAAGTTTTAGAGAAGAAACTGGAGAAGCATGTACAACATCTTCCATATAGGATGAATGCATTGCACCTCAACTTAACATGCAACTGGCACTTGAAATTCAAAACATTAGAGTTCTTGAATCAAAATACTATGGGAACAGTATTATTCTCAAAATACTTCTGTTGGGCAATCAATAGAAGCTGAAGAGCCCACAATTCAGAATAACACACCCTTTCTGCATACAGTCAAAGTGTTCCACATTTGGGTCAAAAAGGCAATAAAATTCATATACGAAGGAGCACAGATTCAAAAGGTGAGAGGAATAAACAAAAATTGCCATTCAGACCAGGATCACATGTACAACATATAAATAGCTATAATCTAAGAAATTTAACAAGTGAGCCACAGTACACGGGACCGTACTGGGCATCCTAGGATCACATCACAAGGAAGGTGCTTAGTGAGACACTGCAATTCCACTGCGCAAATGAAGCCACTTGAGTGGGAAACTGGTGACACTTTTTAGAACACTTAGAATCAAATAAATAATCTCATTTTGTTGATATGCACCACAGTCTCCACAGACTCTAATTCCATCTAGTAATGCAGGAATGGTATATTTAAGAGTTGTACTACTACAGGCCATGTGGGCAGGAGTTGAGAGCATGAAGCACAGGGGAAAACTGCACGTTATGAGAGCAGAAGGGAGCACACAGGAGAATCCCTGTTAGATACCTGTTACTAACTCCCTGTTAGAGATTTGTTAGATACAAATACCACAAAACAAATCTCATGCTGTATTTTAGACAATATAAAAACCCCTTTTGGAAGCTGGCATAAAGAGGGGAAATTACTTTTGATGTTCACAAAGCCACTAACAGTAATACACTAATGCTAAGTGTCTTTCCATTCTGATGCATCTCATGTCTAACCTGTTTCTAATAAAGTTAAACTTCACACCCCATGAAAATGGAGAAGCTTGTTAGAAGGAGCCGCTGGAAGTGTAAAATGTTTGCAGGTGACAGGGATCATTTGCAAACTGGTTAGAAGCCCAGAGTAAACACACACACACACACCATTTATTAAATAAATAAACAAACCCAAACAAAAAAACAGCCTGACAAAACACTACACTAGAGAAGGCCATGGTGGTTTAGAAAAAAATAATTATAAAAAATGCCTCTTTCAAAAAGTAGATAATGTTCCTGACCACTAAAAGCAGTGGTGGAAATCGTGGGGAAAATGCATAAACAAGTTAAGTAGAAGTCATAAAAAGGCAGAGCAAAATAAGTTTTAAAAACAACTTTCTAACACTATTGAAAACTTAAATTAACACCTATTTCAAGAACATCAGAAGCATGAAGATGTAGGGGAATCAGTAGAGTCGATATGAGAGTGAAACATGAAGGGCTCCAAACAAACAAACTAGTACCATAAAAGCTAAATGAATTTTTCCCATTGTTATAGAGTTTAGATTTCCATAGGAGGGTCTTTCTTTAGAGGGTACAAAACAGAGCATTATTGCAAACACAATCGCTACTAGAAGATATTCCAGAAAAAGCCTGTAATAACCAGAAGGCAGCAGGGCCAAGAACTATTTGTCCATGATTTACAGAGCAGTCAAATACGAATCTGTTGATCCAACAAGTGGACTGTGAAAATTATTCCTTAAAATTACTTGATAGGACAGCAGATAAAGGTGTAAAGTATTACATCATTTAACAGCAAAATTAATTTGCTGGGAGAGGAATATTGCTACAGACAAGTCAGACCCGGAGTAAGAAATTGTCTGAAGCAATAAGAAAAACTGGAGGAGTAAGCATAGAATAGATGCATACATTTTATATATTTATATATTTTATATATTTATTATTTTTCAATATTTTTAATATATTTAATATATTCAATATATTCTCTTTTGCAGAGAGAAGCTACTAGAGTATAATGAGGAGGTGCATAAGTGTGATTTTACTAGCATAATAAATCTGAGTTTTTCAAAACTTTGGGCAAACCACCTAACAGAAAGTAAAGAAAGTAAAGAATCTCCTACAGAAATTGTGCCAGGACAAGAGAGAAGATTTTTGTTTAACTAAATGCCTTGTTAAAACTAAATGAATTCTAGAAATATATAGTTTTCCATATGAGGAATTTTATGTAAATGCAGGAGAAAACATACAGGAAAAAAAAAAGATATAAGTAATATTGTTACCAGACAAATAAAAAGAGAATTCAGCTCGCAAAAAAAAAAACAACAAAAAAAAATCAATTCCCATTAGTGATCAAAAAGCAAATATAGGCCTAGGAATCATCAGAAAATAACTGTGGAGTAAAACAACGAAGAAAATCACTATACCAGTAGTGTATCCACATCTTTGAATGCTGTAAGCAATTGCTATAATTCTTCCACATCTTAAATTAGTGAAATGAGAGCTATAAAAGATACAGGAAAAGCAAGGATGATCACAGGTACGAGTCGGTTTCTAGATGCCAAAATAACCCAGCCAGAACAATGAGAAAGAAAAAGTTAAGCTTTAATTTACCATTTAATTTTCCTAGCCCTCCAAGATCAGAAGAACTGCTAAAATTTTAAAACATTCAGCCTAGAAACAAGAAAATTAACTTCTACTGTTAACCAAAAGCATTTCAATTGGAAATATCCAAAAAGCACTTCACGATAAGGTGAGGCAGGCTGGGCTCCTTTGCTCAGAGGTGACATTAAAGCTGGATGACAGTGCAGAAGGCAGGTGATGCTTGTGAACACAGTTACTAGTGTAGCTGCCAAGGGTGCATGAGGCAGGCAGGAACAAAAGCACAGCTTTCATCTAATTTTCACGTATTTTAGCTTTATAAAATTTATAAACAGGTATTTCTATTTCTTCAGTCCAACTCAAGAGTTTTGCTGAACTTTTGTCCAATCTCCTGGCATATACTGGGAGTTACACTGTGTCAGGCAGGTTGGCATCTTCTAATTATAATCTTCTAACACTTCTAATGAAAACTGCATCATTAGACAACCAAGCAACTCAGATAAGGGAAAAAAAGAGTTTTCACACACTTCAGCTGCAAGGGCCTTCTTCTCCCTCTTTTAACACTTATAATACAAATAAAACTGAAAAATAGTTCCTGCAAGGGTCCTACAGTCTCTTGCAAAGGTGGATTTCTCGTAAATAGCTGTCAACAAGTCTCTGCATGACTGAAACCAAATTACAAACAAGAGTGAAGGAGCAGGTTTGGAACTCAGTGCCAGCAACGTATCGTGTATCTAATCCATGAAAGAATTACAGATCTCAAGAGTGCTATTATTTTATTATCCGTGCCATTACATTTCAGACTACTCCAAAGCTTTGTTTGAACTTTCTAGTCAATGCTACTCACCACTGATAATTTACCAATAATAAATTCTCTACATACATGAATTAAGATCTTTGCTTTTGATTTTATATATGAATCACTTTTACAATAAATATAAATATCTAGAAATGCTATTAGAAACATGAAATACATCTTTAGTAGTTCCCCGACATCTCTGCACCTGATTTTCACAGCCACTCATCAGTCAAATCTGTCAATGAGCTAAAAGAAATGACTGTAACATCTAGAAGTTCTAAAAACAGTCAAACCTTTCCTCTAACCCCACAATACAAAGAATCACAATCTCAAATTTATATTCAATGATCCACATAAGATCTTATTGCATTTCCAACCACACCACGGAATCCACAACAGTTTCTCCAATATTCTTCAGAGAAACCCCATTTTTTACCATTATCACCTGCTCAAAGAACAGGACCCAGAAAAAGGGACCATCTTCTGCAGTTCCCATAGGCTGGACTCATAAAAAGGCACCATCTTCTGCAGTTCAACATAAAACGACACCGAATCCCTGAATACTTCAGCAGAACTGATGCTTCTTCCCATCCCTTTGAATGCTGATAGCACCAATTGCTTCAGTAACTCTGGCCATCTTTCTGCCTTGCTACTTGAAGGGACTTACTTTCCTCATAACTAAATAGAAGCACCTCTATATTAGTCTTTACTTAATGTACTAATAGTGCAGGAAAACAAGGCATGAATAACTTCACAGACTGCAAATAAACCCTTTAACGAGTGTTAAGAGAGTGAAGTAGATGAACTGATAGTAAAGACAAAGGTAGATTTTTCTTTTTTTAAAAAAAAAAGAACACACAAGCTGGTAAGAATCATATTTTTATGAATAATTTCACAGGTGATGTCTGACATGTCTACAATTATTTGTGACTTCATGTCCAATAAATAAATAAATTATAAAAAATAAAACAACAACAACAAAACTATTAAGTTGTCCTGGTCAAACCCCCAAACAAGTGGCTAAGAGAAAAGGCTTGATCAAGAGCAGCAGTGCTCAGTTAACCCTTCACGAGTGCTGCATTACACATTCACTAGTTTAATGTTCCATACATTCACACACGGATTCCAAGTAAGAAATGATCATAGGCAAAAGACTCACAGAAAATATGACATGGAAGATTAATGATCAGTAATGAAGACTATGCGAACAGCCTGCAAACAGCCAGGCATAACACGGGATTATCAGGTCAGACAACAGACTCCTCGCCCGCAACTGCTCCATGCCATCACGTCACAGAACAATGTTAATATTAATAATCACCTGACCAGAACCTTTTTGAGATGGTGGTATACACACATAGCCAATAATTCGGAAAAAGCAAAAACTTTTAGGTTATTATAGAGGGTAAAACATGCATGACATAATAGAAACTCATAAATTTAAGTTTGGAAATCCTTATGAGATTGACAAAATAGGATCGGAAAACATGCAGCAACATACTCCAATTATACATAGAAATTAAAAGCATACTACAAACAAAGCAGCCTTCAAGTGGTCAGTAAGTAGTAGGGGATGGGAAGAGAGATTTCCAAATAAATATCACCCAGCCTGTGTCACACCCAGTAATGCTCAAGGTGCCTAATTATCTTACACCACATTCTGCAAGTAGCACAAAACTCGCCCCACTGGTGAAACCCTGGGGAACAGGACAGTTGTGACCACACATTGTGGCCAGTATTGAGCTGGATCTCAGCCTGGTTTTCTCTCTGATTAGTAGAAAGCAGAGAAAGGAAAGCCATGAGCTGTGTTGAGCAACAGCCCATGAGCAATTCACTGTTAATTATAAAATACCAATTCTTATGGTTTCTACTTGGTCTTCAAATAAAATCGTCACTCTGACTATAATCTGAATGTATAATAGCATTTGAAAGTATTATTTAACAAAACTTAGCCCAACTTCTTCACTGTGTCTTCGCTGTCTGGCATCTCTAACTTTACAGATCACACATCAATTAGACAACAAGCTATTAGATCCATTTTTCTTAAAGGAATCTTCAATCAAGTTTTCCTAAGCTATTTTTGCCATTTCAAAAGACTTAACACTAGAGATCAGAGGCTCTGGGATGCTGCTCCCACATTAGTTACTAATGTCCATTTTTATAATGATTTCAAAGTCCAGAAAGGAATTTCCCGAGAACAACCAGGAATCTGGAGGACTCCCAAACTACAGGAGGTTGGGTGCACTTTGCCTTGCTTAAATTATCTGCTGTGGGCAAGTTCTCCTCAGATATGTTATCAACTTCCGTCAATTCAAACTTAAATGGAGCACACTAACCACAACGGAAGTATTTGATATTTCAGTTAAAAGGCTTTATTCACCCTTGGAAGGATCTGTTTGGGGAACAAAATTGAACTCAAAAGCCTATTGTACTATAAATTAAGACCAACCTGTCTGCTGTCTGGAGCCCAATGATGAAGTGGATCCAATGTTTCTTTTTTCATCTATGGAAAAGCTTCGTCTAAGAGCTGATCAGAAAATGACAAAATAACATTTTCCAACAACAAGAAGAATCATACTATTTAGCAGAATGCGTGTTACCGTTTCCAGCAGGTCTAACCTATATCTTATGGCAACAGACGAATGCTTCCCATATTTTAATTAGCAAAAATCCTTAAAGCAAGCTGCAAAATTTGGTATTAGGCAATGCAAATTTGTCCATCTCATTTGCTAATTATTCTAAACTTGTTAATTACCCCCATAGCTAATGTTATGTCTAAATATTAATTCCTTAAAACAAAATCGCTTCAAGCTAGTCATTAAAGATTCTATTAAGGAAAGCGCAAGTCATCTTTCATGCAGTACTTTAAAAACCCTAATGCATTACAGAAGGCAACTTGAAAGTACAATTCTTTTCAATGTCAACACAATTAAAACAACTTATTAATTGGAAAGGAACTTCCTTTCTTATTTTCTGTGCATGTGTTTACATACTAAGATACACAAAATCCCATTATCCTTTCTAATATAACAGAAGTGTGAAGTTTATGGTTCTGCATACTACTCACAGTAAATCACCGCTTGGTTGGTACAGCAAAAGTTGTAAAAGAATTTCTAAAAAAGCTACTAGCAAGCTAGTTTAATTAGCTAAAAAGCTAATTGCTTTGTTTACAATATGGAAGACTGAGTGCATATGTTAGCTATTTAGTATTTATCTATAGCCTTTTTTTTAGAAAGAAATAGTTCTTCCTTAAGCTTCAGAACAATTCTTCACTGTCTCTCAAGCAAATGCTTGTTTAAAATCAAAATGCATACAGAAATAAGAAATTCATAGCATAAAGAAGCCAACTGAGATGGCATCTCACCGGTTGGCAGCATTAGAAGGAACCAGAAGACAGAACTAAAAACTTCCAACGCAGAAAACAAGAACACTATGTCAGAAGTTCCAGTGGGTCATCTTCTCACTTTACACAAGAGCACAAACATATGATTTGGGTATTTGATTTTTCATCTTTATTTTTATTGGATTATAGAATGGATAGATAACAAAGCTAAGAAAGGGAGGAGGAAAAGCTCAATGTTACTTACTTATTTAAACTTTCAATTTACAGTCTTTACTTCAGGTTTCATATTCATTTTTCATTAGATTCATAACACTAGAAATGATTAGGAAAACTCAGTAAAAGCTAATAGAAAGGTAAGATTTAAAAGCAGGTACAGAATATTTTAACAACAATCTAAAAAGAAAAAAAATCACAACTGCATGCAAAGAAACTTTCTAAAACTGCCATATATCTTCCAAACATAACTGTTTGCACAATAATCTGGCAAGTGCACGTTTTATATCATTTCATGACAGCATTGTTGAATTAGCTCTTTGTTCTATAAAAAAAAGTCATTGGTCACATTGAGTGATTATGGCTCCCCATATTTAGCAGAGAGGAGCTTAGCATCAGTTCTCCTAAAAGTACAAAATAGGAACAGGGTTAGACAAGGGCTCTAACAGTGGTAGGGAGTCTTATCAACGAACAATTTTTAAAGTTAGTCAAAATACTATATTTAAAAGAAGTCTCTCCAGTGTTATGGTGAGCAGCTCTAAACACCAGCAGGGTATAAACTGGTGGCAGCTGTGAGCAGCTATTTAGGTCCCAAGGCTGAATAGCTCTGTTAGGACGGCATGAAATTAAACACAAGTTTTTGAACCTTTGCTCCGTTTTGAGCAAGGTGGTAGGGACAGAGGAGACTTCAATGGACTGCGCAATTGCTAATTTAACAGCAGAAAAATGCTCTTTTTCCCTTGCACTTTCCACCGCCCAGCAACTACAGTGCTTTGCATGCACAGAGACAATTTTGAGCCCAAGATTTTCCAAAAGAGGCAGGAGAAATTAAAGGTAAATCAAAGACCTTAAACTTAACCGGCGTGTAACAGAGCATCTTTGACTGGGGATTAATTTCCATCAATTATTCAGGAAGCAAGTTATTTTAAAATAACAGACTTTGGCTCTTAAAAAAGTGAATAAAACACTCATACGAGAATGCAAGCCATGTTATATTCGCAGGGCAAAAAGTCTCAAAGCGCAGGCCGTGGTTATCGTGAGTGTATTAATAACATTTTAGATCAATTTCTACTCAGCTTGGCATTAAATATTTATCTGAAGCTTTTTGTTACAAAACAGCTTTTCATTAACAATGGGAAATAATCACAGCTGTTAGCACAAGCCGATACCAAAAATTGAAATATTACAAACTTTTATACCTTTGGTAAATGCTTTTTTTATTTATTGTTTTTAATAAGCAGGTTGGCCACAAACAAATACATGAGGCTACTTCCTGCACATTAAGGCCATCCCATAAAGCCAGTGGCCAGGTAATGGCAGCCAAGGGAACCTTGGAGGAGTTGGTTCCTGAGACAGCACAGGTCACAAAACCAAATCCAGGCCTGTGAGGTGGGGAAGGAGCCGCGGGCGGCCCTCGCGACGCGACATGGGCGCCGCGGCCTCCGCCCGGCCCGTCGCCTCAGGAGCCGCCCGGCGACAGCCCCCGGGCCGGGCGGCCGCCACCGCGGCCTGCGGCGTCTCCCAGTGTGGCTGCTTGTAAGAAAATGGGAAATGGGGAAAATTAGACTCGATGGGGAAAATGGGAGTGAGGCTTCTCTCAATCTGCTGGATGAAAATTTCACCTTGGACACCTTTGCAGCATGAGATTTACTGTAGCATGCCGTTACTGAAGGAATGGAACAGCACAGATGACTTGGACTAAGGAAGAACTCCTTTTTCCTTCTCTTCTCCCTCTTCATGTTTTCTACTGTGAAAAAAGTTGTGATGAACTATTGCTACAAGCAGCAAACAGCTTTGTTATTCCACCAAATTGCTATCGTGATAGAGATATTAAAAAATAAACCCCTCCACCACTGAACTTTGCCATTCAAAATCGAGAATGCTTATTAAAAACTGGAGATCTATGCATGCATACAAAAAAAACAGTCACTTCCTTGGGTTAATTTGTTTGTAAGAGTAAGTTTTGATCAGGAACACCCTTGTTGAGACAAGAGACTCGAACATCTGATTCAAAGTCGCGGCAAGTTGCAAGGCAGCCCCTCCACACTACACTCAAACACAGCTTCCCGTATGGAAGTGTTTGGAAGACAAACACTGCCCTGAGCTGGCAAAGCGGCTCTGCCGAAGGTGCCTGGGCAGTGAAATGAGCTCAGCTGCATGCCTGGCCTCCGGCTGAACGGGCGGCAGGGAGATGAATTACACCCAAGGATCGCTACCCTTCGGGAAGAGATTGCACTTAATGCTCGGGAATGTGCCTGGATAGAATGCCTGCGTCCAGCAACATTGGATGGAATCCAAATATATCCATTACATTCCTTTTATACATCAACTTACCACATGCCTTGGTGACACCACAGATATGCCTTTCCTCCTCCCCTTTATTTTTAACTTTAGTATCTTTAACACAACTGAGATATATACTTCAGGGTATACCATTAAGAAGGATTTTAAACCCAGTTTAGCACTTTGTAAATTATTACGTTATCTTTCCACCTCTAATCTAATACCGTTTTTAAAAACAGGCAAATTAAATTAATGATATAGTTCACACAGACGCTCCCATGAGCTACACTGAGCCCTCTGAGCTTTGTATACAAAGTTATCTGTGCACGAACCTTTTAAATGCTCCATAAAAACAATTCTTTTGACTGCAAGTCTCTCAATAAAATTTAGTTATTTTTCAAGTCTTAGCAAACTGACAAGATGCAGAAAACCTAATGACAGATTTTCTTTCAAAATTGACGTTTTTCCTGTTGTGAATATTTATTGTATCCAGTTATATAAAACCTGCTTCAAAAAACAGTTTATCTTTCAAATTCTGTATCTTGTATTCAGGTCCTATGGGAATCAGGATCTACAAGAATCATATTTTTATCTCAGATACATAGTACATGAAGATATCTGGAGTGAGAATCTAAGTAACTTAAAACAAAAGACAAATCTCCAAAAAGCTTGCTGCTTTAAAAAAAAATGTCCTTACTGTAAAACTGGTTTTATGTACTCAAGTGACTGGGCTGGCTATACAAAAATCCCAGTTTCAGAAGATCTGAGCATTTTTCGTTTGTTTCACTTAAAACTAAAAATCTCAGGGCCCACAAGAGAGGCTCATCCCACAACACCGAGCAAGCTTGATGATAAAACACGTACTTGTGATGTAGAAGATGCAGGTTGAGCTTTGTGTTGTGCTCTAACTATAGGATGAATTTGCACCTATGTATTTCACACCTCAACCTTAAGGTTTTTCTTATCCTGAAAAAGGATCACTTTCCTATCTGTGCTTTGATAGGAGACAACTTCCTAATAAATATTTGCCAGTACAGATACATTCGTAACAACTGCACATGTTAAAGCATTTTTTTTAATAGAGAAAAAAATACTAGAAAAAAATACGCATTTCCCCACAACTACAGGGAAATCTTAAGCTTTCCAAGGTAAGTTACAGCCCTGTTATTCTTATTAAGAATATATTATTCTTAATATAATTAAGTATTCTTAATACAAACTCCATGCCAAACTGCATTATAAACGCAGATATTCCTGTTCTGATCAGGATGAGCACAGAGAAACCAAACTGAAATACTAAACATACAGATAAAATGAGAGCTTTTACTCCCCATGCAAAAGTCAACTCAGGATTCATGGCCCTTATAGTATCTGTTTTTCTGTGGTACTTGAAAACCTTGTCATTAAAAAAGATCTCAACGTGCAAGACATAATCAGACGAGAAGATAACCAAAGATTGTAATATTTGTTAGATAAATTATTTCCATAGAAAAAAAACTGCTATTTCTCCTTCACCTTCCCCATACCTTTTCAACTTACAATTTTTGAAATTTCTTCTGCAGGGGAAGTGATCCTTTCCTTCCATGTGGATAAAGTTGAGCGTTATTAATTCAGTTTAACAAATCAAGAAAACAAGCCAAGGGGGGAGAATTCTTATACTACACAGAAAGGAGATGGGATATGAAATCAAACAGGAATTCTAGAAGCTGAAATAAGTCATCTCTCTCTCTCTCTTTTTTTTTTTTTTTTTTTTTTTAAT
>JAVCKT010031843.1:0-21798 GCA_032273925.1 Rhynchotus rufescens | reverse complement strand
AGAAAGAAAGAAAGAAAGAAAGAAAGAAAGAAAGAAAGAAAGCATCAATATGTACTTAGTCCAATCCCTGATGCTTTAAAGATAAAACCTTCTCTCTGATAATTTTTTATTCATGTTTCATAATTTTTTATTGCTCTTTAAATCATGCAGCTTGAATGCCTGGCTTATATTCTTCTCCCGCTACTCAGGATGCAAAATTAGACATATTCTTTTGAATACATCCCTTGAGGGGTTGTGGGTGGATCCTGCCACTGGATGCTACAAAATATCCCCAAATCAAGAGCTTTCTGTGTTAAACAATTCAAATCTCAGGAGACCATCCAGCCAATTTACCAAGTATAAATATAGTCCCTCTGCCATTCACACCGAGCACAGTGAATTTCATGCCAAATCTCAGGGGAACTTGAGGAAATATTTTAACGTTCAGCAGCAGTCTTTAATTTTGCATTCAAATTATGTCACTGGCCACTTTCCTTCTTCCTCTTGAGGCAAAAGCCTTGCTCAGAGGGCACGTCTGAGGACACATCCTGCATCCTCCTTTTTCCTAAATAATCTGCCTGACCCCACGGCTGCCTCGCACTGGTGGAATATGAACACGCCAGGGAATTTTTTCCTAATGTAGAAGCACAGAGCACCTCCGGATGGGGTGAGCTCCTAGGGGCAGCGGGAAGCAGAGCCTGCAGGTGGGACCACTCAAGACCTTCTTGCCAGGTCCTTACAGCTTTGCTAGAAGGACTGTTTGGTCCGAAGGTTTTCACAACGAGGATCTGCCCCAGGCTGTGTATTTTGGAGCACTACCGATCCACAGAGCACTTGATTAGTAGTCAAAATGACTGCTAAACTCAGTAGGAACATAAAGAAAAAAGCTGCTGGTGTTGAGCTATCAAAACACCTCTGTGACCGTCATGGGGAATAGGTGCCGTGCAGAGCTACTCACTCCATCACATCAGCCGGGTGGGAAGTGAGCAGGAGCCCGCCCTGAGTAAAACACACCATGGAAGGAGGAATTATTAGAGTCAAATGCTTGTACAGAAGCTGCAACACTAATAATCCTCAGAATCTGTAACCAGGGGTTAGGCATTGCTGTGATTTTTCTTGGGAAAGCAAAAAAGTCCAGCTAACCTGGACTACCAAGAACATGCCCAGGTGCCCAGGAAGAGATGCTAAAAATCACCCTTCACTTGTGAGCACATAGACAGATTTCCTTAACCATTGCACTCGGACACGAGTCGCACGCTGCCCTGCATTAACCCACGCTGCCTGCTTTGGGGGAGAAAAGGCACTTTCCTTCCAGGAACAGCAGCGTTTGTTACCTCTCGGATGCACCCGGCACAGAGGGGAGCAAAGAATTCAAGTGCGAGAACGAAAAGCACATTTTTTTCTTGTCCAGGGCAGAAATATAACGGAGGGAAATTAATTTAGCAAAGCAAACAGGGGCGCGGGCTGGGCTGGCACACGCTGCTATTTCGGAGCAGACGGGCACTTCCTCCCGCCGCTCCAAACGAGGCTCATCCCATGCAGAGCTCCCAAGCCCTTCATTAGCGGTTGTGTTAGTACACAAGAGCTATAATGAGAAGGCTGTAAAAATCCAAAGTTAGCTGAGGGTCCTTAACCGTTTTAAATACGGCTCTTTCCAGATTTCATTGAAACTTTATTGGCTACCGCATAAGATCAAGCGGCAAGAAACAACATTTGTATTACAGCTGTATTATTTAATTCCCATTAGCTAAAAATGCCAGGCTACCGGCCAGTAGCTCAGGAAAATAAGTGGTGACAGGTGAAAGAAAAACACCCGTCCTGTAACTCCTCAAGCCACTTCAAAGCCTGAGGCTCCGCAATGTCATTTACACGCAACGAAACCTAGAGTCAGGCAACGCTACGTAGCCAAATGTTAACCTTGCTGAAAACAAGGCATTGTGCTGCTGGGAAAGACACGCTATTCCTCTTGGTTGTAATTTCTACCCTCTAGTTAAATGGTGATGGAAATTATCCCTTCAGATTTGCTATTAACTTATTTGCCTCTGCTCTCAAAAGTGCACTTAGTGCCACTGGTACTGGTAGACCTTGGCGCTTGAAAGCTGTAATTTGCTCAGTAGTTTAATTAGAGAAATGGTTTTATTGGACAGCCTAAAATATTTAGAGTCACAGTCGCTCTCCAAACTTGATTATCCCTTTTAATTCTAAAGCAAACACAAAGGAAGGAGCACATACATCTTGTCATTCTCAAACTAAGTAATTTAAAGGGCTGCTGTCACCCCTAATGGCTGTGAGTATCATTTCTCAGCTTCTGTCAAAATACTGGTTTTGATACCCTATCAAATGCAGTAACTGTAACACAGCAGACGGAGAGTAACAACAGAGACTTGACGTTTTCCATCACTTACAGAGCTGTCCTGTAGTTTTCAAGACAACTACAAGAGATAAACTTACCAAATTGCAAGTTCACAATGATCTGGCTGCCCGTTGGAAAAATACATCTCCTTCCAATGTCAATTAAAGTTAACCAAGTGAGGTTTCAGCCAGGTTACTATAGGAAAAGGTCATGAGAAGGGGTTAAGGGTGGCCAGCTCATGAGCATAGATACACACATACATAGGCACGCACGCACATACACAAATATAGCTTTTTTTTTTTTTTTTTTAAAAAAGAGACATCTACTCCCTACTCAAAGAAAAGTGTGTGAATTTTGAGATGTAAACCAGTTTAATCAATTTCCTTTACCTATAAGGATTTTGCTCATTTGCTCATTAAGTTTGCAGGTATTTTAATAAAAAAGGCAAAATAAAAGTCAATATCTGAAGCCCTATAGAATTTCCAGTATCTGGAAGTTTGGGCAATCTAGAACCCTGTGCCAAAAAACAGCCCTACTGATGACAGGGGATCATTTTTTAACCCAGAAGCAGTAGAATTTGGTCCTGAGCAAAATCACACTGAAAACTCCGAACATAAACAAGGAAACGTAGTCAATTTGAGTATTCATGCTTTGTAAGAGAACCACAGAAATGCTGCGTGGAAGAGACTTCCAAGCCCAAGCCTTTACTCTAAGCACGACCATTGCCACCACTAGACCAAGCCAGCCAGGAGCTTGTCCCATGACCCTGTCTTCACAATCTGAATAGTTTGTGTTTGTGACTACTGCCCCTTCCTATGCTTTTTTTTTTTTTTTTTTTTAACTGCTACTGAGAAAAAAATGGCTTTTTCATCTCTGTAACTACCGCTTAAGTAGCTGCAGGCTACAATTTGAACACTCTTATCCATGCAAAACAAGACCAGCTTCCTCAGTCTCTTATTTAAAGTCATGTCCTCCAGGCCCTGACCACCTTGCTAGCCCTCCACGGGATCTTCTCCAGTTTGTCCATGTCACTGGGGGTTGGGATTTGGGAGAGGGGAACACCAGGGACATAATTAAACACAGGTATTCCAGATGCAGGTTCATCAGTATGAAGCAGAGGGAGATAACAACTTGCTTCAGTTTGAACGTGAACAGAGCATGGTTATACCTTTGGGGAATAAAGTAACAACCCTTTGACCCTTCACTCATTTCCGATCCAAATCCAAATGCCCATCAAAGTTTTCAGTCCTCGCACTACAGTTTCCTAGCATGGCACCTGAAACCCAAGAAAATGTGATTTTTAATGACTTTAAAAAAACACGGCACGGAAATTGCTGTAAGCTTTTACAGATCCTCATCCCACCACCTTCACTTGAAGCAGATGGAAGCAAGTTACAACAGGGCAACACACTCCACTTGTTGTAGAGCTGGATGGAGAAAGGAGCAGAGATGATTTTGCAGGCACCTTCAGTCACCCATGGCTTAACTGCAGTAAGCTACCAGAATCGGATGCATAAATCTAAAAGCCTTCACACACTCAGGTATTTGTAAGTTTTCTCATGTGCAAAAATATTTAGGAATATGAGATATGGACACTGAGTTTACAGAATTAACTGAGTCTCCCTTACATTACAAATTCCTAAGGAGTAGTTAGAATCCCTAAATATTTGCCAAGGACAATGAGGTCTTTCAATGAGGGATGATTGGAATTTAAAGTCAACATCCTATCGCTGTATGTTTAGAGTATATCTGCAGAATGAAGGGATTCTTGTGGTTAAAGCAGCAACGAGGGTCGCAGGCCTTGCACTCAGGCCTGGGCCTTGCCACAGGTTTCCTCTGAGAGCACGGCCAGTCTTCCTGAACCTCTGCTCCCCAGCTGCGAGCACACACGATCATAGCTCCTTTCTTCTCCTTTGCACTGGCACTATCTAAATCATATTTTATGTGATTTATTATGGCTTTTTTGCACTGAGATTAAACTATGCCCACCAGCCATGGTGGCCCTGGCTTTGACCTCTGGGTAGACGGAGAATTTTCCACAGCTTTTCTGGGTTTCCTCGACCTTGTGCTGCCCCCACCAACCTTCTCCCTTTCCTTGCACTTCACCGTGGCACGTCTACACCGTGCAGGAAGGAGAGTAGATCCTGGGGATAGTGCCAAGGGAGCTGGTGCAAAAAAGGTGGAAACTGTCTGGGGCTGGAAACAATCTCACCGCTATGGACTACGAGGACAAGGTGTGAAGCTCATCTAAATGTAGCGGGGTGGACAGTCACATAGCCATGGGTGCAACCCCAACCACACGCAATGGGAACCTGCACCACGCTGACCACTGTCAACAGGAGATGGAAGGGGAAGAAAGGACTAAAAGCTCCGTTGTCTTCCAGTGACTTCGTGCTTCAGTAAGTCCAATCTTTCAGCACGACCTACCCAACCACAGCACCTTGCTGTTATAAATAAACTCCTCCTGGGGTGCATTCAGTCAACCACAACTCGCAGACGGGAGTGTCAAGTGTACAAGGACTCTTCTCTGAGTTTTTCTCAGAGAAAAACAGGGGTTTTGTATTTTCCTCTTTCTTTCCTTTTAGCTCACTTCTCCTCTTTTTCTTTCCATTTATCTCTCCATACTTGCCCCAAGAAACCAGAGCTGCAACCAATGTTGCTCACTGATTGATGAATTTATTTTTCTTCCCTAACTTTCCTCTATCCTCTCCCTTAGAGAAAACCTTTACTGGGTCACAGCCTTCACATGCAGCCTGGTATCACTGCAGCAAAGAATAAACTCTTGAGATAGCCAAGACTTTGGCAAAAACTTCATCTGACAGCCTAGATCTTAGGCAGCTATCCAGACCGCTGTCCACTCAGACTACTGATAATGCTGTGAACTTACTTTAGCGACCCATTATTCGCAAATCAAACAACAAAACTAGCATTACTTTAACATAAATTTGTTTTTTTTTTTATTCCTCCTGCCCCTGGAGAAGCTAATGCAAATGATTTAAGAATTCTGAATTTTTCCTGCAGGGAATAATAAAGAATTCTTTTCCAAATGTACAATTTGCATTGTCAAATCCAATGTGTTACCTTGCATTATGGCAGTGCTGACTATAATTTTTGTATGGTTTCCAAAAAAGCAAAGAAGAATGCATTTAGGGTTTGCATTCTGTGCTAAGAAATAAATGTTTCATATTTCTTGCATAGTGATACATTGAGAAGAAACAACCGTAAAACATAACCAAGTAATGAAAAAAGCCACTGGCTGCTACAGTAGTAGGAATCATATTTTGGCTTGAAATAAACACATCTAGCATTATAAGTGCCAAAGCTGACTGAGCTTGCATCTCAAGCTTCATGGCAGTCTACAAGAATCCTGTGTCTTTTTTTTTGTTGTTTGTTTGTTTTTAAGGAGAACTAAATTCATTAACAACTGGAAAAAATGACAACTATTTCGGTTAACTAATCCATAATTTTCGGAGTGGGTTTTACGAATAAGAATACTGATGGTGACAGAGTTAAATACTGCAAGCCTTCCTCACAGAGCTGGTGGCATTCGGTCCAAATCCAACCAGCAGAATCAACAAAGGATGAAGAAAAAACAAGTTTGAAATAGCGCACAACACCGAATGGAAATATTAGAGAAAGGTATCCAGTTCTTGCTTTCACACCTCAAGAAGAATGTGGAAGCCTGACAAAATGTCTGAGTAATTTGATACATGCTTAATACTGCTATTAACAGATAACCAGCTCAGCATTTCAAAGGCCTGGAGAGCTGTCCCTATAATCCCCCAGCCCGGCAAAGCTGGTGACCTGGGGAAGAGTCAGCTGGTTGACCTTTCATCAATCCCTGAGCACCCTCCAGCAACGCTAAAACTCACAGCATTGCACTAGTTTCAAAATCTAATAGTTGACAGCGTGTTTGCGCTTTGTTATGATCGTGTCATTCAAAATCCTTCATAAATCCTGCTTTTTCAAATGCCGAAACTTTGCCTAGAGTTATCATTCCTGCCAAGCCCTCCACATACTTTGACGTGTTTCAGGTCCTGCAAGAAAACCAGTGCTCTAAATTAAACCTATTCCCAGTGAAACTTAAATTGTGCCTTTTAGGACAACAACTGTGTTCTCATTGCCAATGATGAGATTTTTGCACTAGATTTTTAGCAGCAGCAGGATAACAAGTAGTGTTAGCATTTATATACATTCAAATGTTTGTTTTGGTAAGCAGGTTCATCTAATCCACCATGGGATTATGCAGATGAGCAAAAGTAGGCAGAGCAGTGTATCAGTGTTGATAGGATTAAATCCAGAGATTTTAAGCATATAAAAAGTAATATCTGCCTATAGCCAGTATATGGACAACACAGAGCTGAATATAGGAATAACACCAGCAGTTGATGCTATATTTTTTTCCCAAACACCAGCACTGCAGGCTCAAGATCTAAATTTGAGGAGAAAAATTATAGATCAAAGTTTAAGAATTCAGAAGTCACAGGAGAACAAACGTGAAATTTCTGCAGTGGCTGCAAATCCGCGAATATTTCAGGTTCACGGTGCACATTTCTGAAAACAAAAACTCAATAGTTTCCCACTGCTCTCGGCGCAGGCAGTGCCTGATGTTTGCTTCACTGTTCACTGAATTTGAGAATGACAGAAGCATGTTGACATTTTGTGCCACACGTACGGAAAGAAACAGATCATCTCCCCCCTGAAAGGCACTTTATTTTACGTGAGAAAAGACAAAACTCCAAGCTCCGCATCAAATAAATCATACAATAAGAACATTATTTTTAAAGGGAAGGAGTATTTTGCAAATTAATATTAAATGATCCCTGAGCAGCAAATATAGAAATTAGAATATTCAGGATCTCGCAGCGAGCTGACACGGAGCAGAGGAGTTGTGGTAACCAAGCTGCCTTAAATCTACAGCCTGAGAGAGGGGGGAAAAAAAAAAGCTTCATCAAAATTTAATATTCATGCATTTGGGACCCTTTCATTGTTACGAAAGCTGATTAAGGCCAATGGTGAAGTCCTGGGTGCTTCGTTTACTCTCTTCTCCCTGCCAGAATAAGGCAGGAAAAAATTCAAGGCAGGGCAGGAAGCTGGCAGCGTTTCAGGGGAGCTCCCGCTTGGCAGTGCGGGGAGGACGCCGTCCTACCAGGCGCACACAGACCCGCAGAAGGGAACTGAAGGCACATTAGTAATTCAAATAAGGGGCCAAAAGAGACAGAATAAAATTAAAACGTGCACAATTATTTCTCTAGCAAGTCGGCAACAACGCACAATCTGGCAGGACGGGACGGCGGATGATTTGCTTGCGGAGATGTGGACAAAGGGTTTTTTTTTTAAGAAGTCACGCAGCTAAAATCACTGTATTGTTAGACAGTGACTCATGGGAACAAAGCCGACAGCGCTATCTAGGATCGCGTTGCTGGTGCCTTTTAATCACCACGCTGGTACAGTTTTCCCTCACTCTGACCTAGTTTAACTAGTTCAGAAAGCTTAATAGGCATTGCTTCTTACAGCCCTGCTAGCAAGACCTAAATATATACAACAACTTCTTTTGTGAATGGAAATTACTGATTCATGGCCCGTTACACATCATGAATCCGGGGAAACAAGAGTGAAGCCAGCGCGCCGGAGCTCTACACGGCGGCATCTGAACTTGTCCTCCTGCACTCGGGAAACATCCATGTCGGCAATCAGAAAGCGCCTCCGGAACGGCGCGTCCCGGAATAGATACCCACGGCTCAGGCCTCTCGGGAAGGGCAGGACAAATCTGCTAAGCAATTAAATGCAGGTACAAATTTCCTGGTGGAAAAGCCGCTAACTGGAGCAGGGAATGCTCTTTGTTCCTGTGGAAGGTATTAATGAGAGCAGAGCGTTTGCAAAAGCTTTTCCATAAAAGTTTTTGTGTTTTAACTGACAGACTGGAAGTGAAGAATTTTCACTCTCATGCTTTTCAGTGAAAATAGAAAAGCTGCCAGCAACTCCAACTTCTAATAGAGTCTTCTTTTTGGCAAGAAATGATATTTTTGTCCAATGATAATTTTGCCTGTTGAAAAACATCAGTCTGCTCCAGCAATTGATGTCATCTCTGAGACACAACTCCACTGTCCATGGGATGAGATGATTCATGATAAGCAGACTAGATGATCTCTGGAGGTCCCTTCCAACCTCAACAATTCTGTGATAGCTAGATTAATGCCTCCTGCAAGCTTGGAGCCTAGTGAAACCCAGAGCCTGCTTTATTGTGTCCCAGAGTCCAAAGTCCACAAGTTTCCTATGGGAACCTGCACTCATCCCGTATCGGTGCTTGCTATATTTGCACAATTATTGGCCAGCAACCTATTTCAGTGGATCACACACAATCCTCTTACTTTAGGTTGGATAAAGTCTTTTTTTCTTGACACGACCTCTAACTAGGATGTTTGGGATCTCAGCTCCACGTAGGCTCAGCCCCGGATGAGGCAAGGAAAAATATCCCGGGTGGGATCTGCAGGAGCATTGAGTTAATCCTCCTCCTACTAAAATCACTGGTAAAGATGCCAACTGCTGCTGGGAGAAGAGGACAGGGCTGATGACCATAAGACACTTCAGCATTGATGTACACGCATGGAAAGTGCTCTTATCGGAAAAAACTGCTCTCCTGCCTACTAGGCATAGCCTACACTTCTCCATTTGAATAAAAACAAAATCCATGAAAACACTTTGCGAGGAAAGCTTTCTCAAAGACAAAACGAGGAGTTTTTGGTAGAATGCAGGAGAAAGAAAAAACAACCCAAACCCCAAAACAGACCACCAGGCAGCTCGAGAAGTGAAAGTTTGTTCTGTAAAACCCAACTTTGCAACTTTCAGTTTATTAACGTTACAGTATCCTCTAATTTTATCTACAGCTACCGCCTTCTGCGAGTCGCTGTTGCCAAAAAAGGTTTAAATACCTTAACGGTACATTCCCCTGCAGCACCACAGGGAGCAGAAGTCGTATTACTGTAATTCATAATTCAGAACTCAAATTTCCTAGGACAACATCAGGAATGTCCTTTCAACCACAACGACTGCTTCGCCGTCAGCGCGAGCGGGTGGCGGCGCAACCCGAGCTGGAAGCAGCCTTGTCTTTTCACCTTCCCTCCATCTCTCAAGGTCACCACCAGACCCTCCTGCTCCACCACACAAGTCAAGGGCTCTTTCGCAAGGGCACCAAAAGCCAAAGAAACCTCACTTTTCCTTCTACTTTTTCACCCAGTGGCCTTGATAATCCGCACAGTAGCATCCTTAACGCTAGATCAGCATCCTGCTGGATGCTCCCACATCCCAAGTTGCTGGGCTTCCTTAATGGGAAGCACTTGGAGAATACGTAGTGAGTACATCATCAATCTATATACGTACAGCATTAATACATACAGCATTAATGTGTCCATGCCATATGTCCAGCCATAAGTAAGTTGTCTGATTGTTGTCAGCACCGATGATAAGAAAAATAATAAAATTTTGTAAAACTTTATTCCCAGTCTTTAGAAGAAACAGATGAAATATATATATGAAATATATGTATATATATGAATATGTATATATATACACATATATATGAAATATATGTATATACACACACACATATATATGCTATATTTAAATCTGATTTGGGTATCTGGAGGTAGTGATGGATATCTGTATAGGACAAACAATTGGATTTTAAAATTAAAGACATTTTAGACGTACACCTAACTGTATGAAGTCAATATTCTTTATTCTCACCCTGGGTGAGCATGTGGGCAAGAGCAGAGCCTCGGTCTCCTTTCCCCCGCTCACACTATGAAGGGTGAAGCAGCAGGTATATTTTTAGGGGCCACACGCACTTTCTCCCTTGCAACCCTTAGCCCACAGCGAGGTCCTGGTTTCCTTAGGGAAGGGGCCACGTCTCAACAGCGTCGCTCTGTCCGCGAGGAGCGCGGCCGCCTCGCCAGGCGGCCTCCTTTTCTTTCAGTCTCCTCACACCGCAGAGTCTCCCCTTTCCCTCCTCCTCCTCCTCCATCAAGTGTAAAAGCGAGTTGTTGTTTGTGTATAGCATGCACATTAGCACAGATAAACTGCTCGCTGAGTGTAATGATTAATGATTGAATAGTGCAGTTGTTGCAAAAATAAGTCATGCAGTGAAGAGAGATCTGAAGATTATCTCTAACACCAGGGGATGGCTTATTAATCTTACTTCTTGAAGAATTCGCGAGTAAATCATTCTCCTTTATTAATGATATTTCACTTTGCTCCATGAGACATCTTTTATACATCCAGAAGGGCAATTATCTGTTTAGGCCAGGAAACAATATTAGTTACAGACGGTGCTTGAATGTTTGATCTAAGTCACTTAAATAAAAGAGGAAAAAAAAAGGAGGAAGCTCGCTCCAAAGACCAACCCCAAACAGGACTGCATTTAAGGAGGGGGTTTTGGGTTCCCCACAATCTGGAAATGACAAATTACGCATGTTTTTAAGTACCAATTATTTTGGAGTTTGCATACTCAAAGGATGATATAATAACTGAAAGAAAATTACATTACTTTTATGTCCTCTGGGTATGAAAGATTTCTATGTGCCATGGTTAAACATATCTGAAATGGTTTATTAATATAAAAGTCTTTCAAAGGGAGATCTTAAATTCTTGATCACAATGAGATATTCAAGACAGGAAAAAAAGGAGAGCCTATAATTTCAAAATATATATCTTTTCTGTGTTCTCAACTCTCATTTTTTCTTGTTGCCTATCATCCACCATTCACCATATGGCTGGAGGATTTAGGGAGAGAACCAGGACACCAATTTAATAGTATTATTGTAAAACTGTAACAAAAATTTACACAGATCTAAATGGAAATCTATAAATCATCTCCAAAAGGAGCTTCATTAACTACTTTTAAAGATTTTCGATATAGAAATTAACTTAAATTATTACGGAAATTGCATTAGATCAGATGGGTTGGTTACACAAATGATTTGCAGATTCACTAAACTTCGACAAATATATATTTTACTGTAGATTTCAAAATATCGCTAATCTGAGTTACAGATTTCCTTTAATCTAAAATGGAAGCGCAGTAGCTTATCAAAAAAGATGTTCATTAATGAAAGGCAGCGCGATCTACTGGATTGGACACAGGGAGACCCCTAAGGAGGAAGAATTTATATGTAATTTTCCAAATGCAAATGGAGGCCAAATTATTCCCCGTATAAAAGAGATGATCTTTTCCTCTGTCCAGATACACCTGCAGGAACGGGCATTTCCCAGAGATCCTGCAGTCTCCTAGGGCTGCTATTGGACATATCCAGGCTTGCCAGGCCATGCAGGGAGATTAACTGGTGTGCAGATGCATGGACTGCATCAGCCCCGCTTTGCTGGGTGCTACTGCCAGAGACTCCTTTTCTGTTCAGGGATATAAAACAGCATTTACAGCAGAGGAGCTGGCACTCTGTCTTATAAAGAAATCGCACCTGAATGTGTCTTATGGGACCTGTTAGGTTTGGGGAGATAGGAAATGGCCTCCAGCCTGCCTTAACTATCTGTTCATTACACTTTTATAAATTACAAAATATGATATTGTTGTAACTGCTAGCAGAAAAAAAAAGTTTATAAGTCTCTGTTTAGAAAAGGAGAAAAACATTGTCCAAAGTACAGTGGTCCTTGCATACATCTTCAGAACAAGCCAGCTCTGGCTGGCAATTTCCTGGTAAAAACCGTGACAGTTTTCTGTCTTTCAGGCTTAAAAAAATGCTTTTGCCTGGAAACTTAAGTTGCGTTAAGATTTTAGTTTTATATTTCTTTGGAAATATAAAGAATTAAGAAGTTTGGAAACTTCTTACACGATGGAGACTCAATTTCTGTGCCGTCATTACAGCAACATACAGGGAGCATAGGAAGCACTTTTTGGCAATTATGACCCAAGCAACTCTACCACAAAGCCGAAAACAAAAAAGTAACCATATAAATGCATTTTGTATCAGAGCTGTGATCTGAAGACAACCTATTTTCAGGAATAGACTTCAGGTCATATGCATTTTATTTGTGCCTATAACACTCTTCCCAAAATGGTGCAAGGATCCTTTTTCCTTACACGTCCAGAATTTATCAAGATTATATTTTTGCTAGATAATTTATGAGCCGTATATTCCCTGAAAATCACTGAAATCATGCAATGGCATGCAAACCACTCCTGCTTAGTCAACAGTCTGCAAAACCTGGGAAACTGAGATTTGTTAAAAAAACAAACTTTTGCACTTTGGAGTATAAAAATTTAAACCAAACATATTGGCCTGTGCTAGGGCATAATTCCAATGCCACCAAAGTGAATTACGCTCCATAATACCTGGATTCAGCCTGCACTGCAGCTACCTCATGCAAAGAATTTGTATACAAGGCTGTGGAGGCAAAGTCCACAGCACCAGCCTTGGAATCTCCCTTTGCCAAAGCAAAACATGCAAGAAAAATTAATATTCAAACCCTTGTTCTTAAACATAGGACTCTGTCCAGGATCTGAGATAGAGCCTCGACTATTCTCAGTATTTTTAAAGAATAAATATAAGAATTGGAATGTCACACTGAAAATAATATTGTATTTTTATCAGGGCTACCCGTAGCTTCTTGCAGCCTGACCTGCTTCCACCAAAGCCTAATTCAAATAGGTTACACCAAAATAACCAGCACTTAGAGACAAACAGCACTTGAGAGTGACTCTATCAGCATTTTTCTCTTGCTGAATTTTTTTTTCTTCTTCCTTAAGTAATTAAAAAGTGTCTCTGGAAGAGCAGTACATACCGTATGTCATAAAGTCTCTCTGAACTACCTATATTTACCCCTGAAAGTGAATTCTTTATAAGACCTAGGATATCAAAGAAACGAGGGATCAAAGTAGTTTTAATAAGCAACCCAGTGTTTGTAGAACCTGCACTTTCATGTATCATGTTTTGTTCAAGTTCTTAATTTCGGTTCCTCACCACAGAAGGCACTTAAGATAACTATCTATAACCATATTGTCATGTTGAATCCTTTGATTATTTAACATGTACACCTTAGTGAAACAAAAATGCCTTTTTTCCACATAATATTTGGACTTCATTGTATTTTCTTACATAAAACATAGATTTGATTTGTCTGATAGAGCATATAGGAGCATAACTTCCTTTAGTATTTCTACTTATACCTTAATACAGTTTAATTTTATATCTGCTCCCACGCTCTAACATGGTCTGTAACACCCTCACCTTTCTTTCTTTCTTTAAATTTCAGAATAAACACATAACAAAAGATTGTAAAAGCTACAGAAAGTGACGTTAGCTGGGTCTAGAAATCAGAGGTTTACCAGTGAACACTGGTATGCTCTTTAGCATAATAAAAATCCATCTTTTTTTTTTTTTTTTTTTTTTTTTTTTTTTTTTTTTTTTTAAATCCATCTTTTAAACTTTTTTTTTTTTTTTTGAAAGCAAGGCTATGCTATGTTTACAAATTGTTTTGTGGTGAAAACAAATGTCTAAAAAAAATCCCATATATATTTGATCTATAGCGCTACTAAAATTGTCAGCAAAGAATGAGAATTATTGCCGTCTGAGTTAAAAGCACAGACAGAAAAAAAATGGAGGAATACAAGAGTCGACCATACGCCAGGAACAATAAGCACAAATGGATCTGGTAGCTATTCCAGCTACACATCTGGATATAAAACCTTTTATTTTGCTCTGAAAATTACTGTACTGTCAGTTTGGAATCTGAATGAAAGAAGAGTTAAAAACCTTAACAGAAGCATACTGAAAGGTAAGAAAAGTAGACAGGCCCTTTTCTTTCTTTCTTTCTTTTTAGTTTTTCTTTATTTCTTGACATGGTCAGGAAGTCTGAGATTGCTGGATTCTCTTATTGTGTCCTCAGACATGGGGAATATCTGAAACGCACATGGCGCTGCCTTTGCGGTACCCTTTGAAAACTCACAAATGCAAAGCCCTAAATAGGAAAATGAATTTTTTACAATATATTGAATGACAGCTACAGTATATCACATAGTAAATGAAACATAAAAGCCAGCACCTAAACCTTTCTATTTATGTCTATTACTGCTCAGATTAAGTGCATTGCTAAATACCCTTCTTTATGCAAGTTAGACACAAGATATTACTGGATAGTTGAACAGTCTACTTGACCGGTAAAATTTCCAAAACAATCTTCTATCTCTTCCCTCTCTTATGAGCTGAAACTTTTTCATGAGATGTTGCACATTTGTCAGCAATTTTCACTGAATAAACCACATCCTGGAGATTATGCTATAGACACTTTGCCTCTAATTTGGGACTGTAGGCCCAAAGAAGACATTTAAGGCTCATTATGAGACTGATGGGAAGTCAAAAGGTCGCTCTAAATACATAGGAGATAATTTAAAAATAATGTCACAGCTAAGCAAGGAGGTTGCCTTGGCTTTCACAACCATGAGTCTGGCAACATCAAGCTCATCGTGCAAGGAGCCTTCAAGATCCTTTGGAAACAGGTCAAGCCTTGAGTCTACTTGCCTTGAGTCTACTTGCGTCCCACCAAAGCCAAGGCCCTCGTCCTAGGCACCACAATAAGCACAGTAGCACCAATGGCAAACATTGCAAGAGAACACAGTTAATAGAATTAAAGAGCGGGTTTTGGGGTCGTATAAAAATAGGGTCATCTTCCCTCTCAGCACGTTGTAGCACTTGTCTTGGCAGCGCTGCTCACGTCTAGCATTGACCAGACTCAGACCCCAGATTTTGCACCCTCAGAAATGCAGCTCGGTTGGCTGCAGCCTGGTCCTGGTGCCACACAGGGACAGCGGGTCGCACCGCTGTGACACGCGGCACTAACCAACAGAACCGGCCTCAAACACCAAAATCACAGCAGGTTGGAGCCTTCGTGGTGGCGCTCCGGCCTTTCTCAGGCTTCAAGGTGTTACGATGGAGATATAAAAATGCCCAAAAGAGGGAATCTGGGAAAAAAAAAAACAGCTCCCTGGGCCTCTGAGCATACAACATCCCAGGGCAAAGTTTTGAAAGAGGATTTTATTCCCTGATAATCCAGGCGAGAGATTTCCTGTGTTTCTTATCTTCTGGACCAGACCTAAATCAGGCTGTCATGTAATCAATGGACTATGATAGGCTGATTATCATGTAGGATAAGTGATATCTATTAGAAAAAATTGATCCTGACATAACTCAGCAAAGGCAGCAGCTTAAAGCTAGAGGCCACGGGCCCAGGCCTGGCCTTTGTACATATTTAATGGCTGTCATTTTCCTGGAGGTGCCTAAAAACAGCAAAACTCTGCGGGTAAATCTCTATTGATTGAATAATCCTTGTCATCCGCTAGGGCTAACAAAGCTGTCACAGCACAGCCACGAGCAAACAGATTTTATTTGATAACTTTCTTTCCCCTCGGCCGCTGGAGGAAGCGCCCGGGCGCTCGCGGTCCTGGGGCCCGCGGCCGCCCCCAGCCCCGCGGATGATTAGCGGCCACGGGTTTAATTAAAGCCAGCGGCTGACGAAGGCGCCGGGCTCATCCCGAGCGGGGCGCGCGGGCAGGATGGCAGGGGTGGGCGCGCTCGGGGCCGCCCCCGGGGACCGCGGCGCCTTTTATGAACACAGGAAAATTCATCAAACAGAAATCATTAAGCGGAGCAGATGGGGTTTCGCGGCTGGGACGTGGAGGCCTCAGACAACACAGGGCCGCCCGCGAGGCGCCATATCCAGGAGCGCGGCCTAGTGCCCACGGGATGCGGAGGGCGGCCGGGCCTCGTCCCGCCGCCCCCACACCGACACCCTGCTCCTCTCTCCAGAACGTGGCAGCCCACAAGGAAACTCATGGACTCGCCCTAGTTGCGTCTGCATCACCTGCCTCCCCACCTATAACCTCAGGGTGCATCTTTCCACCCTCAACGCACACGCAAAGGAAATGGCTTCAGGTGCATCCCTTTGGATGCTCTTTAGCCGGGATGACGACTGGCAAAGAGAGGGTTTTGTTTCGCTGATCCCTTTAACCTCACCTGCAAGGAGCAGAGGTTTCAATTTTCCCTCCGCTTCACCTAGAGTGGCTCTTTCTAAATTCAAAAGGACAGTAATTTTATTTTATATTTCATCTTTATAGGCAGCCATAAAACCTATCAGTCTTAATGATCCTGTTAATTGCCTTGATTTCTAGCACCATTTTCACTTATTCCTTTTCCGAGGAATGCATATGGTCCTTCTGCCCAATTACTTTACCAGTATTATTTATAGAAACCTGACCCGGCACCAGAATACTGCCACCCACGAGTCCGAGCTGCAGAATTATCAACCTTTTAGGAAGGAAAAGGCAAGACATGACAAATGAAAAGCAGGTTAAAACCCTAAGGAAATACAATGTCAGTGACCACATGGAAATATTCCCCAGAAACAAGGTCTGCAACTCCTGCACACTCTTAAAAAGAAAAGAAAAAAAAAAAAACCCAAAACAGAAAAAAAAACAACCTCTTAAATAAGAGAAATTTTTTATAACACATTACCACATTTTAGAAGGCAGTAGCTTAAAACACAGTATTCCCTGCTGTTGACACCCAGATTGAAGTTTCAACAGAGCTTTTCCACAGCTAGGATTAGGAAGCAAGAAGGTGAAGGCTTTGGAGAAGCCTGGAACATGGCTCAGGCTGCCATCGCTTCCTCCTTTACGATATAAAACACATCTCCTCAAGCAGGACTACGTAAACTGATAGCATGTCGGTGTAAATCAGGAGCGCCTCCTTGCATCTCAGCAGAGCTCTTGATGGGCAAGTCCTGCTCAAAATCCCCCAGGGCCGTGGGGCTGCACTCATCCCACGCTGCACAGCACATCATTAGACTTCTAATTATTAATTGTCATTAGAAAAAAATAGTAAATCTCAGTCTCTTAACACCTATGAGGGGCAGCAGACAGCGCCCATCCACGCTTCAACACAGCCCACACGGGCAAGAAACCTTTCACATGGAGCTTTGCAGACAAGCAAAGTAGCAGGGCTTGGTTCTTTCCTAAGGAAAGAAAAAAAAAAAAAAAAAAAAAAAAAAAAAAAAAAGTTTGACATGCTTGGGCATTAACTCTGCGTGGATCTCATTTGAACCACCTTTAGATCAAAGCATAGGTTTTTCCTGGTTATGCTTAAAGAAAAAAAAAAAAAGAAAAAACTTACTTTCTGGTTTCAAAAGGAAAAGATCTGCTGACTTAGACATCAATAGCTAGCTTAAAACTCACTGAATAGCACTATTAACTTTTTATTTTTTATTGGGCCACTTGTTCCACTCCCACATCCAACTGCTCGGAGCTCTCTGCAGGCAGCCGGAGCAGAGGAAACGCCGCGAAACCCCGCGCAGCTCGGCACTGCAATCTCATTAGGGCATCGCTGCTGCACAAAATCACTTCACATGCCCTTGCTTCCTCGGCTACATTGCAGTGCCAAATTCTTCAGCTTCTCAACTGCAAAAACGCAATGGTTCTGCCGCAGAAAATGCTGCCTCTCCCCCTTCCTCGTTTCGCAGGTCTGCTACTGATGGAGTGTTAATGTAACGTGCCTGCCAAGAGGATTAAGCCTAGATTGCATACAATCTGTTTTACGATATTAACGTGAGATACAGAGAGATAGGGAAAAGAAAACAACAATTATCTGACACATCAGTTTTTCTAACACAGGGAATTGTTTACATTCCTCCTAAATTAAAAAAAAAAAAAAAGGAAGAAAGCAAGAAAATATCTTCATTTTTAACTAATGCAACCCCAATCTCTTTGTGAGCTTTCAAAGTATGTACTTTTTTTGTAAATATGCCAAAGTCAAGGCCTGTACAGCATGTGATCTATAATAAACTTCAAAAGAACACCTTTGACATTTTAGATAACTTGCAAATGATGATGCAGAAAGATCTTTTGCCACTACAAAGAAAGAACAAAAGAACCAACATGAAAGAGAAATCAATAAACATATGGCAATTAATAAAACATTTTCTATGAATACCCTACAAAGAGTTTTACAACTGTATAAAAATCCAACAGTTGTTTCAATGTGGATTTAAAAAGTATCAGCTGTTATATTAAGATATTCTTTTTAACCAACAAAATGTACGTAAAATAACGGATATGGATTTTGTTGTAAATCCATCAGTTGCAGCGTTATGGATCAACTGGGAATATGTTTTTTAAGGTGACCCAACAAATTCAGTAATGAAACCATCCATTTTTCAGAGTCTAAACACAAGGGCTGCAACCAGGAGCGTTTGTTTGTTGATGTGCTCAGCAAGTTGGGCTAGTTTTAGAGTGGCTTTAAAGAAAAAGTCACATCTCAGGTTTTTACAAACACACCTATTGATTTGCTCTATAAGTAGCGCTACACAAACCATTAGGACAGATATTACAATATCCTCACTGCAACCTACAAGCAATAATTTCTCATCATAATAACGCCGCATCTACTTGCACGTTGTTAACCTACCTTCTCCCTCTTCAGCAGGGAACAGTTCCACTTCCATAAATATTGTCAATAAACCCGGCAAATTCTGAGCATCCCTGGAGACAGCCGAGGTTGTCACACACTCCCCACACTTTATTAAACCCCTGATAGTCGCCTCCGACTGTCCACTTAAGTCTCCAAAAGGCACACACACGGCCAGACTGCTTTATTTTCATTTGGCTGCTCTAGTTCTACCTGATGGCTCCGAGGACTTCTTTTGAACATCACTGTTAAAATAATTTTTTTAAGTGTCTGAAGGTCCAATTTGTCTATATTTGCTGGAAAAACAAACAAACAAAAAAAGGGACAAAAACTGTTTATGGGTTTGGCTTGCTTCCTCTCAGACACGGCAGTGAGAAGCTGCTTTCCAAGTCAAGCGGACAACTCATTTCAGTGTCACCTAGGTAAAACTCGGGCATGTGGAGTCACAGAAATCTGATTTTAAGATAAGGTTTTTAATGGGGGCTTCCACTATCACTGGAAAATAAAACCATGAAATAAGAAAAGAACGTGCACACAGAAGGGCTCTGCATTTCTTCCATGCCACACCTACATTTGGAGTGGGCGGGAACCTACAGCCTTAGCATTATTAACACCTCATGATTTTATTGATTCCCCTCATTGATCATGAAGACCACAGAGCACAGTAGATAGGCAACCTCATCTGCCACTTTTACCATATTTTGTTTATGCTTTTGGGACAGCAGAAGGCAGCGGCTAGGAGTGTGCAAGCAAAAGGAAAAGGCCAAAAGACCCTAGGCTGGTGTAGGGCACATGGGGTGTTTGTTCAATCTCTCCATTTGATGGGAAGCTACTTTTGCTAATTCTTTTTTGAGACCCTGTGACTCTTCTGAAGGACAACTCCCCAGTGTTGAGTGCAGCCTTCCTCAAAGAAACCCCTTTTCCTCACACATATCACGAGCCCAAAACGCCGTGCTCATCCTTGTTGGAATGAAGCTGGCAGGGCCAATGGTCACCCAAAGAACTACTGGAAAAACACCAAACTCATCAGACACATTGCTACAAAGACCTTGAGTCTAGTCCCAAGCACTGCGCTCAATGGGAAGCATCTTTCAAAGAGACAGAGCCTTGAGTAAAGCCAGATATGCAATTGATTTAAAAAAAAAAAAAAAAAAAAGTTTAAGATCACTAAAATGATTCAGCATTCAGAAAACCTACCGTCAATTAATTACAGACCCTAAAACATAGCAATAAAGTAGTATCGCATAATAAACTGTTTCATTAAGTCTTAACATCATGAGATATATCTGGCGTCCTCCCCTGCTGACGGACATTTTCAGATAAATTATTAAAAAATACTTCCTATTTAAAATGATTAAATGTATATGCTTTGGTGTTGCAAGACATCTTTGTTTTTCATGTCAGAAACCCAAGTTTTAACAGCTTACATACACCAGTGGTCAACTTTCCTAATAAACACACACGCGAACACACACACAAAACCCAAGTTTTGGAGAAACAAGAATTGTTAATGAAATTAAGTAAAACGCACTGAACAGTTTGATCCTACAGGTAAAATATGGATGACAGTATATTTAAGAAGTGTTAAAATAGCTGACATTTTGAAATAATAATAATAATAATAGACAGTACTAGTTCTCAATTAAGCATAGACCTAAATAAAAAGGAAAATGTAACCACGAGCTACCCAACTGTCCCCAAAGAGGGAAAATGCTTGCTTTCAATTAAACAAAATGCTTGGCTTGACCCAACATTTTCCAAAGAAATTCTTGGAACCCATTACCAGTGAGGGCTGCAGGGGAAGGGTGTCTCTGCTTTGAAGAAAGCAGCCCGAGAAGACCTAAGGAAGCAAAGCACCTTTCCCTCCCAAGAACACGGGAACCTTTATTTGCCGGAAGAAAAGTTGTGTTCCCAAAGCAGTAAAAAGTGGACATCTTTAGCTGGCAGGAAATTCTTTTATTTACCTCCTCACCCCTGCATTTTCATGTTCCAACTTTACTTGCAATCCCCAGATTAAGCTGGAAAATTTATCATAATGATCTGATTTTCTGCTCTTTACAGGAAGCCAGTAGCCCTGTTGAGAGCTTTATGTGGGTGCACAAGCAGTATGTTTGCGTATAAAACTGTCACAGGATATTTGACTTGATTTAGCAGCAGAATCTAATCACAGAGTTTGGCTAAGCTACCTCTATAGAAACCTCTCATTTATCCAGCTACATAAATACACAGTGCTCGGGGGATTACAGGAGACCTTACGCTTCACAAGGGTTGCAATATGGGTTGTGAAACCCATTGAGTATCAGAGGGACACTCCAGGGACCTTTGTCCTTGGGACAGCCAACACCGAGCTGCACTTCCCAAAACCTTGGGGAAACCAAGGAAAAACCTTCATCTAAAAGTTTCCAAATGTACCTGTCCAACTACTCCTTTGCATTTCAAACAAGCTGAAGAGCACGGATATCCAGAAGCAGCTGCTGACACTGTAACTTTTTTTCCCCCCATCTAGAAAGTCATCTCCTTGTTAAGAGCAAGTTAATTTTCTGTATGAAATTCAGTTTAAGTAAATTAATAAGCATAAAGCAGCCCTTCTTCTTTGCTTTTCAAGGCATGCATTAACTTCTATTCTGAATTAAACATCAATAAAAAGGCATGTCATTAGTGTTTATTCTGAATGGTATTTTTTTAATATAATTTCATCGACTTTCAAGTAAGGCCAACTTCTAGCATGATTTCCATCCCTCTATCATGTTAATTGCTGCAGTGCAGTCCATCTGAGCCATTATATAACAGTATTATAAATAATCTCCTAATATCTACTTCACAACTCCTTAATTGATAGCACTCACCAGAGCGCATTATGCAGGTGCTCACTTTTTTTTTTTTCCTTTTCTTTTTGGAAGGATAAAATTAAACATTTTAAAACAGGTTTCATCATTTCCTTATCAGATAGTTCCTGCTTCAGCATAATGGAGGTGTACATTGCTCCTACCTTTTCTGCAT
>JAVCKT010031842.1:0-12853 GCA_032273925.1 Rhynchotus rufescens | reverse complement strand
TTCACTTTGACTTTGTTGCAGTCTGCCCGGCAACGTCACCCCCAACAGAGCTGAGCTTCTTGGCTTTGGCTACATTGCTGGTCACTCCTTCAGATGCTGTATCTTGGTGGCAGGTCATACACTGGGGAGCAGCAGACCAGGCCCTACAGGTGGGAAACAGAATAGGATAAGGAAGGGGAATAAATATATGGCAGAGATGCTGAATCAATAGAGTCCAAAATATGGAAGGTTTCCAGTGGTGAGGAGCTGTCTTTGGGGTGTCCCTTCTCGGGGGCTGGGGTTCAGGCACCTCTGGGGCCACTAACCTCCCTGCTCCTCTCCTCTGCCAGGAAAACTTTTGACATTGTTTTACCCAAATATATGCAATTTTGCACTCTTTCTGTGCATGTCAGAAAGATGGACGTGTCTGTTCCAAGCATTTTAACTTGGCTTTTCTGAGAGTGCCAAGCAATATGTAAAAATTTGGACCCAGATGCTGTTAGAAATGCATGCAGCCAGGACTCTGTGATGTTGAAAGCCTTTTCTACTCTTAATCAGTCAAGTAATGTGGGATGGGTGGTTAGTTTTGCTTTATCCTATAGTTAAAATAGATCTGTTGCAAATAGGAATAATTGTTGGCAAAACTGTACATGGAGAGCGAGGTACTGAAGCCATGGGGGAACATCTGGCTGTTAGTTGGATCTGTGGGCACCAATTCCCCGTGAACAAGGAATTCATTTTCCAATGAGTGTGATGTTCCTTTCCTCAAAAAAATCTGGACAATTCCTTCACTTTGGTAACTAAGAAGCTGTGTGCATGCTTATATACTCTCTTACCTTGATCCTAAGTGGAAATCCCTTTGCAAGCAGTTAAAATCTGTCTGTGGGCTAGCATCATTCACAGCAATTGTATTTGAATTTCCTGTTGCAAATCCTGATATTTAATAATATCCTCAGTAGCATTTAATGCTACTGTATTATACTGACCACACCTGGTGTAGTGTGATTATCTAGCAGTTGCAAAATTGGAGGTTGTATTATTCATGAAAACTTTTAATCTGAGTTATTGTCTATTTACTTGATCCATTTCATATCATTTTTTAATTCAGAAAATAACAGAAAAAGAGGAGGGGAAGGCAATTTTCACAGTGTTTCATCATGCACTCATTCCTGTTTGCCCACAGCTCAACACTGCATCACTGAAGCCAGGCTGGATTACAACTCTTATCAGGCCATTTGGGCAATACTTATCTTGAAGAGATTTCTCTAACTTCCTGGAAGGTTTTTGACTTTTTAGAGGACTGAGCAGTCCCCTGTTAATGTCTAGGATGGAAATGGTGACCTCTCTGTCCAGACCTGCTGCTGAAAGCCACCAAGCTCTATTTCACAGCGCATTCTCTCTGCTCTGGAGGCAGCAACAATGCAGAAAGAGTGAAAGAATCCTCAGGCTGGAGAGTTGGCAAGGTTAAACTGAGCACATGTGGAGTCAAGTCTTGCTGCAGGACGAATAGTTTTGCTCGCACAATGTGAGAGAGATCTATCCCAGGGCTTACAAAGACTTGAGGGTAGGTCTTTGGACCTGAGGAAAGGGCACTGAGGAAAGCTCACTATTTTTCAAGTGTGTTGTCCTTCCTGAGACTTACCTGTCCTAGGTTTGTGCTCCTGTGCTAGATGTGTTTGGAAACTCTCTTTGAGTGGTGTGCGTTTAATTGGCATCCTAGACAGGCACCTCATGTGATGCAGTCTGTCTCATTGGCAGCCTGTGAAATATTTTCCCATTGTTCTTTTTGATTTGGCACATGCAGGTGCCTGCATGTCATGTCCAAGACACTAGTGACATCATGGTCTCTGGAAGAAATACTTTCTTCAGGAGCAGGGACAATCCTTGCAGCTTTGTGCTATTTCCAGAGGAAAAAAAATCCACTTTTTCTTGTAAAGAATGAAAAATATGCCTATACAGATAGAAGGGGATAACAACATTAAATACTAGCACATGATGTGATGGACTGAATGCAGAGACAACACAATCACACTTTGCCCTGTAGCAGTGATTGCACTGCTAGGATGAGTTATGGGTAAGGTCTGCAGGTCTTGGTGGAGTTCTTGCTGTTTGGTGCCCATAGGAGACACACTCCACCCGCCTTCCAGCTCTCCCTGAATCCATCCTTGTGCCTGCAGACTGGTGCAAAGTGATGTCCTGTGGGTCAGCAGCAGCTCACCTCAATGAAGGTAGGTGCGTGGGATGGATCAGTTTTAAACGGGAGCTTGGGGCTCCCTAGGTTCTGACATGGAAACTCTCCTGTGGTTCTTGCTTTTCTTCCCCCAACCAGAAGACTACTGGTTGCAGATGGTAGAAGTCCTCTCTGCTAACATTACTGAAGAAAGTTTCCTAGATTCCTCTGGTTTCTAGGGTTTCTAGGAAAAGCTGAAAATATCAGTGCAGGCAATAGTTGGCTGGTAAGGAGAAGTATGCTGGAGCTATGCACCTTTTCTTTGAGATTTGCATCTTTGAGCTAGTAGGATCCAACAATGGAATTAATTTGAAATTGCCTAAACAATCAAAAGGCAATTATGTCATTTAATTAGAGAAAAGCTGAGGGAAATCAGTAGGATTTAATTGGAATAAAATCTCAATTCAGTTGTAAGTTTTATTTACTGCAAAAATGATGGAACTTGCTGTTTTGCAGTACTCTCTATATAATCTAAAACATTGTGCTTTGTCTTCACTATTAACATGACAAATGATGGTGGGGACTTTGCCTAATACCCAGTCATGATGCTCTACGCTTTATTAAAGAAAATATAATGGGATCTATGCTCTGACCTTAACTTGCAGACCCAAGGCTGCCTGTCAGTATCTGTTCTCAGTGCCAAAGTTCACAGGCCCCAAAGCTGTATTTGTGCAGTACTTATTTATTTGAGTATTACTTATGAATTACACCCTTCCAATCCCCACAGTATCCTGTTTGCTTTAGCACACAGCTACCCTGAGCTCTCCTTCGCAGAGCTGATGGGTCCAGCGAGAGGCTGCGGGAGCAGTGTCTGGGTACCCGGCTATGGAGTAACCTGTAAATCTAGGCAAACAAGGAGGGAAATGAGAACAAAACTAGCAGCAGGATTATTTGATTGCTGGAGCAATGCATGCGAGTTGGTGAACTGCACATGTTTAGGATACTTCTGGCTTCCTGCTGTTCTTGCTGTGTAGCTGCTGTTGATGTATAAGTTAATATTTTTAGCACTATTCCAGTTTGGTAGCATTTATTTGCAATACTAACTGCTGCAGAAATTTTCATGAAGGAATTTATTCCATCTTATGAATATGTTTGCACAGCGTGAAATAAAGAAGGCCTGAGGCAAGCTATTGAACAATGAGGAGAAGACAAAATATTGACTCACCCATTTGGCATCATCTGCCTGGTGCGCTGAGCAAGGCGGGGGTCCTCGGGAGGAAACCTCACTTGATCGTGTAATTAAGGAGTGTCTCATAAGGTGAACGAACAGGGAGGCTGCACCTAGTTGCATGGCTTGTACTAAGCCTGGTAATTTTTGAATGCTTGACTCTGCAATATGGGAATATATAAAAAGTGTGTGTAATTTGTATACATGAGCAAAGGGGCTGACACACACGTTGTCAGTTGGGGTAAGTTGTTTGTAGCTTTGTTCCTGGTATTAGTGGTCCTGTTTATTCTTGTCCCTGTGCCTGTTGCTGTAATTTGGCGTAGCCTCCTTGCGCCGCCCTGAGTCACGGAGGCCGGGGAGGCCGGCGAGGACCTGGCTGCAGCTCCGCGAGGCAGCTCCCAGGCCCGGGCCCTGTTGTTGTCAAGGAGACCTATCTCTGGCATTTATCTTTTCTGTGGTTTCTCTTCTTAGCAGGCTTTCCCATTGCTATGGAGACTATCAGCACCTCGTGTAGCAACTCCCAGCGCCCCGCCTGGGCTGTGTGTTTTGTAACTCCTGCTCGGGACGAGAAGCACGAGAACCTGGGGCTACCGCCTGCGCTGCCTGTGCCCACGTTGCCCACGCTGGGCCCCACCGAGAGGGTACAGCCCGGCTCGAAGCTGTGGGACATGCGGCCTCTGCAGGGTGGGCTCTGAAGCTGAGGCAAGGCTGACGTGCTGAAGGTGTTTGGGGCTTGTCCTGGCTCTCTGGCATGCTGTGCACCTATAGAACCTCCTCAGCTTTGTCCCCTTGTGTTGTGCTCAGCCCTCGTGCTCTGCCTATCTCAAAGAGAGAGTCCTTTGAATGGAGGAGTAGGTGTTGGGCTCATGGAAGAGACCTGTAACTCTGCAGACCTTGAGGACTGTCTAAGCACGACCAAGGGCTTCATGTTGGGGGCACATGGAACACAGGAGAGGTTATTAGGAGGCAAGTCCTCAGCCACAGGAGGGACTGAACGAGCCAGGGCAAGTGCAGGAGCAGCTCGTGGGCTCTCGGCAGGGAGCAAAGAACTGGTCAGGGAGCCCAGGTCGGGAGGGCTTCATTGGACGTGGTGGAGATGCCCAGTTAGAGCAGCGCGAGCAGGGCCACAAGAACCGCGTTGGCGCCCAGGACAGAGGGTGCCACGTGTGAGGCAGGGCTGGCAGGACTGAGGGCAGGTGGCAGGCAGCAAAGGGCAGGCTCTGTAGCTTCGTTTAGCTGCTCCAAAGCCCATCCTCACCACGCGATGCATGACTGCAGACCTCCGGTCCACATTAGCGTGCCGAGGGCACCCTGGCACCGACAGCGGCTGAGGCAGCAGGATCTGGCGACAGCAGAAACCACCCCGTGTCCTGGCAGCAAACTTGGAAGCCACCGTGGCCAGGGCTGCAGTGCAGGCTGTCACTAAGAAAACCAAGACATGAGAGAAGTTGTCATTTGGGGTTTGTGACGGCTGCAACTCGGGAGGGCGGTAATGGCTGGGCTCAAGGGCTGGCAAGGGGCCGGTTTCTTCTTTCAGAGATGGGAGGAAAAACAGACCTAGTGCGGCAGGGGCTCGCGAGAGCAGGAAGGCACTTCTCAAAGTGCATGCCAAGAGAGCAGGCAAAAAGTCAGGAATAAATAGAGCAGCCTTCAGGAAGGATGAAATTCCATGCTGGGGCTGCAGTTTGCAGCTCTGCCTCTCCTGCTGCAGTGGCAGGAGAGGCCCTCGTGTCCCCCACCTGCCCCGGTGCCCGCTCCAGTGCTCCGGCCGCCCAGCAGTGCGATCTGCAGCTCCGGGCTGCGTTTATGTGTCGGTCTGAGTCCTGCAGGATCTTAGGAATCAGGATATTGCTGCTCAGCTACTGCACGAGGGAGCTGGCGGAGGTTGGAGATGGAGGCAGTCCTCCTGTAGCTGCTGGGATGAAGCAGGGAAATTGGTGCGTGGAACTGTGGGGCAGCCAGAGCCTCCCCTGATGGCCACCTTAGTGCACCAAAGGTGTGTATGTATTTAGCAGGTATTAAAAAATAAAAGTAAAATAATAAAAAAAGAACCCAGGTTAAAGAATTTAAATATATTTTTAAAATGGACTATTTATGTTAATTCAGGGATTTTACAAAAATATGAGTCTATTTGACCTAGCCACATGATTTCTAAGTAGGGGGGTTTGGGGAACTGAAAGAAATTACATATGTCCTGTCACTTATGCAAATCACTGATATTCTCTGATTTTAAAAAAGAAAAAAAGAAAGTTATCTGCATCTCCCTGATGTGCTTTGGCTCGTGTGTGTGTGCGCTAGGCTGGGGGCGTTTCAGTTGCAGTGCTGCTGTAGGAGGCATTCCCGGGAGCTACCTGCAGTACTAGGGAGCCCCGGGCCGCAGCTCACACGCTTGGGACAGCACAGGTTGAGAGGGGAGGCGAGGGCGTTGAAAAGCTCCCCTGCACGGTGGATTTCCATCTCTCTTGGAAGTGATGGGCTCCTTTGTAATTTGCCTCTGCATCATTTTTAGTTTTTGCGAGTTCAGAATTTGAAGGATACATTTCCTTCGAACTTGCCCATTTCTTTTCAAATTGGTTTCCAGATTTAGAGTAAATTGATTATGTTGATCCAGCCAGGCTGTGGAAATGTATGCATATGTACATATATAGCGTACACACACATTTTGGAGTGGTAGCTACACTGAGACAGTAATTATTTGTGCATTTGTAGCATCTTTTGCTGCAGTTCTTGGTGTCAGTTTCCTATTTCATCATGAATTTTCAGTGTTTAAACACTTAGATTGCTCTTCAGCCATGTGATTTATCCACTGGGATTTATAGGTCTGTGAGTATGTCATTAGGGGCCTAGGGGACTGTCCTGCACATTCAACATTGAATTTTGTTTAGTATGTGTTTAACTAATGCATATCAGCCCAAATAAATGCAGTGCTGCTCCCAGTGTCAGTGTTTTATGAAAAGAGCTGAACAAATGAGTTGAGACCAAAATATCGTCTGTTTCTTATATTTGGTGAACAAAAATATCAAGAAAACACACTATGATGAAGTGCCATCCTAGTGGATCACTGATTATTTCAAGGTTAATTTTTATTTGTTCTGAATGATGTCTGTATGTGCAAGACTGAGGAATGATAAGCATAAAGAACTGAAAGAATTTAGTTGCACGCCATATATTAAAAATGTTCTTATTAATATCACAAGAATTTAACACACATGAAAGTACTAAATACCTGTTGCTTTTGCCCTTGATTTCTAAGTGAAAAAAGACCGATCACGTTTATTAAAAGGCCCTTAGCTAAGGGCTCTGAGGCTGCTTTGGGCCCTGGCTGCGTTTGTGGTAACCCAAAGGAGGACAACTGCACTGCAAGGAGTTGTGCAAGAGCGTAGCGTCAGCTGGGGTCTGGTGGAGCAAAGAAAGGGTGAAAGCAGGAGATACGGGAGATACGCTCCGCTTGAGAGCTAATCCTGCTTCCAGTGACAAGTTCCCACTGTAGGCTCTTAGCCTCTTCTACAGCATAATTATTAGGCTTAATGTTATGGTTGTGCTCAGAGATCCCGACGAGATCAAGGTCTTGCTGTGCTAAATATAAGCAAAGATGCTGTTTCTGCCTAGAAAGTCTTACAGGAGGCACAGTCTCCTACAATAACATCTTTTTGTTTTTACAAGAGAAACAAAGTGCTGGGGCCTGAGGAATATAAATCATATTTAAATCACAGAAGAGAAGTTGAAAGAACATGTAAATATGATGAAAGCTCTGCTTCCTTTCCTTCTGTTCCTGGAAAGTAAGCATACAAAAGCTGGAGTAAAAGAACTTTATGGAAGTTGCACAATCCCAACTTATTAATAGAGAAAAGCCAGAATTAAGGCTAAATAGCAGTTATGTCCAGTTTTTGTGTATTTGTATGGGCTATTTTTTCAGCTGGACCTGTGGCTGAGTCAAAGCTGAGCACTGAAGGAAGCTGTGGTTTGTAAGGCTGCTGTTGCAGAATCTGGAAAGTGTAGTGATTTAGATAGGGCAATACAGGAAGATGATGTGATGATTACAGTGCTAGTACGTTATTTAGGAAATCAGATTCTCTTTTATGTAACACTGGACAGCTCTCCTAAATGGAGCTTTTCACAGACTCAAATTCATGCAATTCATCTTTGTGCAGGATGTAGCCAGCAGGAGGAGACAATTTATTCTCCTTTGATTCTATTTGAATTGTGTTGAATGTGTTGTAATTTAGGCGCAGCCTTCCTCACAAAAATATGATTTAAGATAATTGTGCAGGTGAGGTTTTGCTTAAGCGGTGCCCGAGACCTTAATTCTGCATGTGGAGACCTAGACCTCTCCTTGGGGCTGCTCTAGCTTGTGCCATGCCGTAGTGGCCACCAGGACTCCCCTCATCTCACTAAGCCGATCGCTAAACACAGAATTTTCAGGTGTGCTGACTGTATTTGAGCTTTGTGCACGACACACGCAGGGATCATCTCCATTCGTTTTCTGTGGGTGTTTTCCACCCTGGCAGCAGCACATGATCATGCAGACAATCAGAGGCGTCGCTGACTTTGTCATTTTGCCTGGTTCCTTGTGGAAGGGGAGGCGATGGGATCCTCCTGCCAGCCTGTGCCCGTGGGCTCTGTGTTAATAACTTCAGGTGCCACTGCCAGGCCTGTAGCTGGCATGGAGCAGCTGGCCTGTTGCTACCAAAATGCGCTTTGAGAGGGACTATAATTAAAAAAAGGGAGACAAAAAAAATTATATTTCACTTAAAATCAGTGAATCTCTAGAAAATGAGATTCATTATCTGCATTATTTTCATTAGTTTACAGAAATTCCATAGCTGAGGGATAAGAACACGCTACTCTGAATCTCTGTGGTCAAAGGAGGAAAACACCTTGGGGGAGTTTACTGCATGTTTCACTTTTAATTGTTCTGTACCTCTTAAACCAATTTTTACTTCTAGCTTTCATATAATTCCGCTATCAGCAAGAAGCCCCAAAGTGAGCTAAATTAACTGCATTAATGATACTGTCCAGAGAACCTTCATGGGCTTCCTGTGCCTTAAGGGCCTGGGACTTTCTCTTGGCAGCCTCTTTCAAATTAGCTCTCCAGCAAACATGCTCCAGGACACGTGAGCTTGTGTGAGAAAGCTGTTATTTCAGCAGCCAGAAATTCTGAAATTCACTGCAAAGGTAACACAGCATCAGCTAGACTATTAATTTGTGGAAAAGACTCCACTGTATGAAAGTACAATCGGCATCGGCAAAGAAAGGTAAATGTTTCTTTTTCTGACTTTCTCTTTTTCTGCAGTGCAGTACAATTAAGCCAGCTCTGTTCCAGCGTTGGGCACAATTTCATAAGATGCAGTTTCTCCCAAGTCCTGATTCAGCTTTTCACTTGTGCAGGATGCAGTGTTTTTCAATAAGCTCCAGCCCAGGCGCTCCTGAAATAACGCAAGCAGCACAGATCTCACAACAACCCCCCGTCAAAACAGCAACCCGACCCGTTCCATAGCCACCTTGTTTGCCTTGCAGAACACAGACCATCTCTGGCAGGACCTTGGATGCAGTTCCGAGAAGGGAGAGTCTAATTGGATCCCGAACTGATCCCAAGAGAGGGAGCCGCTGCTCTTTGCACATATTTTATCCGTCATGAGTTTGTTGGGTGTGAGTTGCACATATTTTATTCAGCATACTTGAGTCTCGGCCAGTGCTACCTTCCAATCAGAAGGGAGCTTCTTTCACAAAGAATTTGGTTTGTGGAGATGCAGAGAATTTTTTTTTTAACCAAGTTATTTTGATGCTGTCAATTAAACTGCGTAATACGCTGCATGTCTACTATGACTTTCCTCTAAGGCATTTCCAAAACTCATGAAAGAATTGCTGCGCTTCATGCTCTCCTGAAGACCAGTGTAGAAGCCACTGCCCTGGGCTATCTTTCCATTTTCACCCTGGCTGAAATTTAACAAATGTAACAGAGTTCATTATATTAACCAAAAATATACTATTCTATTATGTTTTCCCTGGTCATTTTAACGAGTATTTCAAGATCTATATCTATTTTAGGTTATATATATGCATGTTTTGTTTTCAGCACCATTTTTGGCTTGGATCTAGACCTTAATATACACAGAAGGAAAAATGCAGTTTGGGATGACTCAAAGTAAGTCCCAGTGCAGCCTGCACCATTTCTTCGTGATAGGTGGTGTCTTTGCTCGGCAGTACAATCTACATGCATAATTATACCTACCGATATTTTTAATGAAGAAAGCAGTAGGAGTCCTGAGGGACCTCCTGTGCATGCGCTGATGAGCTGCGCGAGCACCACGAGTACAATATGTTCTGGACACCCTAGGTCCCTGTGCCTGCACAGATTGGCCATCCACGGCATGTGCTTGGAGGCTGCTATGGCCAGGAAGCAGTGGGCTTGCTGCGTATGGGACCAGTCGACTGAAAATGTGGTAGGTCACGGATAAAAACACTATGTTGTCACCGAAGCACTAGAATTGGCAGGTATAGGGAAGAACTATTCTAGGAATCCTTTACAATTTGCAGGAGGCAAGCATCTGCAATATTCACACTACGCAAGCTCTGCTCCAGTTAAATGCTGTTTTGCTCCTTGGCTCCTGTCCTATTTCCAGAACGGGAAATAGCATCTTTTCCCCTCTCGTGGTTGGTGATTGTTTTTCTCTCAATCTGTGGCTTTGTTACGGATCATAGGGAGACATGGGGCCAAAAGTGGCTTGTAATTTTCAGCATATGCTGATTTTTCTAGACATACTGCTTATTAGAAAAACAAGTTAGTAAGGGATGAAGGATGAAGGATGCAGTGTGGTGCTTGCCTATTTAAGCACGTTATATATACATACAGTGTGCACTTTATTGCAAATAAAAATATCACTTTAATGAATATAGTTTTCTTTTATATATTAGAGAAATCGTTATCATGAATTGAAAAGTGTGTCTCGCAGTGTCTGTCACTCCACAGTTCTGCATTAGCATGGATACAGACAGTTTGAGCAAATTGAGCATAAGCCAGGGATTCAGACTGGGTATCTACTGCTGCAAATGCTATCGAGTCATTCTGAGATTTTAGAAAGGCCTTTTAAGTCCATGTGTTTTTTTCAGGGGGTCTAGATTTAGATTTTTTTTTTTTTTTTTTTTACAAGACTCAAGAACCTACAGATTCAATTGAAGTCACTGCTGGGTATTATGTATCTAAAACTGAGGTCCAAAAAATTAAGGACAGAAATTAGAGGGCAGTTTTGAAAATTCAAGTCTCAGCTTCTCTGTGCTTTTTCATCCATAAAGTGTTGCCTGAGTGTCCTTGTCCATTCTTGTAAAGTAGCTGATTGAAATCTATAATTAAAATGTTATACAAATAATTATTAGTATGTCTTGCAAATCATTGAGAATATTAACTATTACCTTTAATACTATTCAGATTTCACAATACAAACATTCTTGGCAACTATATAATGTTTCACATTTTTAAGGCTGTGTATAACAACAGCTATGAAAGCTGAAGATCATCATTGTATAAATGAGACAAGTACGCTCAGAAGAGTGATCTGCATCAGACCTCACAGACTGCAGCAAATTCACCACTAGAATACACAATTTGTGATACAAAATTTCTTGTACCAAGCAGTAAATCAGTGGTTTTAAAACCTTTGCTATCTGCAGGCAGTGTTGGTCATTTTGTCCTGGATTTCTTGAAAGGTAGTTGAAAATGTATTCCTACTTATTTGCTTTTTCCAAGCGATTCATGTTGGTACTATTGGGATATTAGCTATGAAATGAGAGGAAATATCATCACGTGCTGCTTTGCTAGTGGCAGGGGATCCGTTAGACTCAGTTGGAAAGAGTGAGCAAATTTGCAGTAGGCATTGTTACTGCAGGTCAGAAAACTTCATTTTGTTGCATTTTTAGTAATACTGGATGTCCATCTATCTCAATTTTAAAGGAGAAAAATAGAACAACTTATCACGGCTCATGAAATAAAATATTTTTGCAAAGCTGACTCTTCCAATCAAGATTTACCACTATCTTAAACAGTATGTCACTTGAAAGAGAGGTTAACTGACACTAGGTCTCATTGCATCAAAATATATGTTGCAAGGAAGTCTTGTGATATGTCCTTTTTTGGCATCCTGAGACTGCATTTGATATCTGTTCATGTCTGAGGAGCATCACTTACAGACCATAACCTAGCAAGACTGTGTCAGTAAGATCACGGCTGGGCAGCAGAATCAAGGAGGGGTGGCCATATGATAAGCGTCAGCTAATTCACCAGCAGAGCTGCAGTACGTTATCCACGTGGGGATTTAAAACATCTCCTCAGCAAATTCAGGGATGTTAAATCTAGAATATTGTATTTAATAAAATAGATTGGCCTACTCGGGTCTGTTTTTCCTGAATACCTGACTAAACTATTATAATTTTTCGTAACTTTCATAGGAAAATATTTGGCAGACAGGAACCCAGTTTATTAAATAAGGTAACGTAAGTCTCTAGCTCTTGGAGGAAAAACAATATGCCAAGAGACTATATCTTTTTTGAGAACAGTATCCAGAGCAGATACCAAACTGAGGCGGCTTCCCCTGTGTTCCCGTTCCCAGAGAGGTTTCCCCTGCTATTTGCATCCCAGCCCTTCTAGCACGTGTGGCCACTTCTTCGCGCAGAGGAGTAACCCAGGATTAGGAAGGAGAAATGTTGCCGGTTTTCTTTAAAAATGCATCAGCAGATGCAGGAAATCGGCTTTGTGCCGACCATGGGAAAGACCAGACACATCCTTGGCAATGCCACACGGGTGACATGTCCCCAGGGAAAAGAGCTAGCCAAGGGGAAAGGACTGACCGAGGGGGAAGCAGCTCCCCACGGGGACCCAGCAAGAAGGCAGAGAGGCGCTGCAGAGGGGAGCAGGGAGGATGGGCACAGGCTGGTTTTGGGGGGACATCCACAGCCCCTATCATGGGGGGACATCCACAACCATGTCTTAGCATGATGTCAACAGCCCACCTCAAGGAGGGGACATCTGCAGCCCTGTCACAAGGGAACATCCACAGCCCGTTTCAGGGAGGGGACAGCCACAGCCCGTGTCAGGGGGGACATCCACAACCCCGTGATGAGGGAGCAGCCACAGCCCCTGTCAGCGGGGACACCCGCAGCCCTGTCATGGGCGAATATGCTCAGGCGTGTCATGGTGGAAGGCGCACAGCCATGTCTTGGCAGGGAACACCCACAGCCATGTCTTGGCAGGGACATTCGCAGCGCCTGTCTCGGTGAGGGGACACCCACAGCCGGCCCTGTGGGGACAGGACAGCCGCTGTGACACAGGGGCCCGCACAGCCATGTCATGCGGACACACCACAGCCCCGTGCGGGGGCGACACCGCAGGTGCCGGGCGGGGGCGGCCGCGGTTCCGCCCGCAGCGCCGCTGCCGCCCGCGCGGGCTCCCCGCTCCCCTCAGCGCCGCTCCACGGCGGCAGCCC
>JAVCKT010031840.1:0-10050 GCA_032273925.1 Rhynchotus rufescens | reverse complement strand
CCTCCTTCCCTCCTTCCCTCCTTCCCTCCTTCCCTCCTTCCCTCCTTCCCTCCTTCCCTCCTTCCCTCCCTCCTTCCCTCCTTCCCTCCTTCCCTCCCTCCTTCCCTCCTTCCTTTCCTTCCCTTTCATGAAAGTTTTCTACTTCTAAACCATGTATGAGAGAACAATTTTTGCTCATTTCTGAAGTCCAAGACTAGGAAACTTGTGCTTATATTTACCCAAGCAGTTTGAAAAAACATGCAAATGAGGTGTGAAAAAGATATTATTTTGAAAATAGGCAGGAACAACGTTATTAAATGACAGGGCCATCAGGGGATAGCCCAATCCAGGAGACAACTGAGAGAAAAATGCAGAAAGCTGGAATTAACAACAACAAATTAACAGGACTGGGTGTTATTTCAAAATGAATAATCAATGGAGCAATAATATATTTTTTAATGTTGCAGAGATGATTTGGAACATGCTTGTCAAAGAAAGCCATTATAGTATTTTAAAAGCTCATTTTGCTGCTATTTGTCAATGACCAGGCTGAGCCCTCATGTGTTTACACTCTACTACGTTGACGGATGGCATTGAAAGCACTTTAGACATAGAATATTCTGTTTCCAAAGCAGCAAAAAACTAGAGGACCTCACTGGAAGTAGAAGTTGAGCAAAGAGAATGTATTCTGCTGACCAAAAATAAAACCATGTGTAAACAATGGAAGTGTTGTATTGATTATCTTCAAACTGATGTATTTATCAACATCATTTTTACCGAGGTTATTCTGGCAGACTCTTTATTACTATAAAAGAAACTCTCAATTGGCAGTTCTGTGTAGTGGTCATTCATTTAAAAATGAGAATTTAGTATCTTCTGGCATGGTATCAAGGTCCAGTAAAAATGTAGGAGATTATATATAGCCTAACTCTGAAGATGGCCTTGAAATTTGGAACAATAAGAGCTCTTCTCAGTTTCAAAGATGAGACTTATTTTTTTTTCTCCCATAAAGAATGATTATGTTTTAATTAAAAGAGTCTGTAAGGTTTCTGGCCTGTAGTCACTGTACCTCGTATAGTTAAGACATTGGGTTTTCCTATCTAAAGGAGAGAGCTTTCTTTGCTTGTAAGCCATCTGCGGAAAACTGTTATCCTACCAGGACCACTTGGCTGCAGAGCTCCTAGGACTGTTGGTGCTGAAAGTAATATCGATGGCAGAAGTGTCCCAGGGCTGGGGAACAAGGTGGTCCTTGAAGCTACTGGGCAAACTGGGCACCCCACCTGCCATTCTTGTGCCATTCCATAGTCATCGATGGTCACAGGTCATGAGTGGGCTGCATGATGTTGTGAACAGTGGCCACTAGGTCCCAGAAAATGACTTTCACTTCATTTCCAAAGAATAATGTTCTGCTATGGACGTTTCAGGAGAATATTTGAAAGATAGTTACTTCTGACTCAAATGTTTATATTTCCCATTAAATTAAACAAAGAGTAATTTCAGCCAGTATGGGTGGAGCTGCCAGGTGAGATGCCAAGATTCTGTGTATTTATATTTTGTAAAGAGACCATGACCTTTGGCAGAACACAGGTTTTCTCTATCTGTGTGCAGAAAGCAGTGATTTCTTCAGTTTCCCCCTGCAATTATACAGGCTGCATGCAAGTTATCAATTACATCTTGTTTCTATCTCAAAGAGGATGGGGTTTCAGGGAAGGTGTCTCTTTTGCCTTGTGTGTTATTGAGGATTAATCTCAACCTGAAAGCATCCCACCATGGGTGCAGACTTCTACTAAGGCAACATTTTCACATGACTGAAACTCCTCCCATGTTCTCTAGAAAATGTATTTCCATGCCAGCCTGACTTGAGGTTCAGTCCTAATAAGGCCAAGCTGGCCTATATAAGAATAAGAGGATTTCATACCTAATCCGGTGTAACAGAGAATCAATATTTAGTCTTTGCAACTCAGCTGTAGCATGCAACAGGGCAGCCTGGTGGTCTCCAAGAGCATGCGACGTCTGGTCCTCCAGATGAATGTGGTATTATTTTCCTGGAGAGCTCTTGGTACCTGCACTGGCACCCGACTGCTGTCCTGGGTCACAAAAATACACATTTTTAACTTGATTTGGAAGTGACTCCAGTCCACAGCCACACGTCAATGAGCTAAAAGGCTCCTGGAAACAAATGTGCATGTTCAGAAATAGAAACCATGAAGTTTTCTGGGCGTCGCTGTAAGAGCTTGTGTTGGCCATTGTGCAAAAGGACTTGTGTCCTCACAGGCTTGAGGCAGAAAGTTCTGCCAGGTGAATAAAGAATTGCTCAGAAATACATTCATGGTTCACTTTGTTATTTCTGAAAGGAGGGAAAGAAATAATTCAATTTATTTTCTCAAAAGAAAAAGAAAAAATCACATCACAGTGGCCTGCTCAGGAGATATGTTCCTGGCTTCCACACTACTCAAAATGAGATCAACCTGTGTGGCCCTTGAGCAGAACGAAGACAGGCGTAGTTTTTATTGCTGAGTCTAACTCATAAATTCTTAACTTGCATAGAATTCACCGGATTAAATGAAAGTTGCTGTAATTGGGGATTTATTAAAACATGAATCCTTGACCCAATAGAATAAAATAACTCATTTGTTTCAAATAAGTTCTATTTAACCGTTCTATCATTGGCCTAAGCAATTCTTGTCATGACTTTGAGGCCTAACAGTTGAGTATACAGTCACGTGTATTCTCCAAATTCACTTGCATAATACAAAATGCTCTGTGAAATTTTTGATCCCCAAATCTCTGTGGAGGCAGAAGCCTTTAAAACAAAAATGTGTCATTTTAATTAAAAATTAAAGTACTGAAAGCCCTTATTGGCCTGTACAATATACTGAAGACTATTAAAATACTATTTTTATACATAAGGCCTCTATTTTAATTTTTTTTGTGAACCACCGCCCCACTTCATATCTTTAAAAACAATAGTTATTGATTTACAATCTTATAAATAAGACTGTAAAATCTTGTAACACAGAACTATAAATAGATATTGAAAAAAAAATGAAAATTGCTCCCAAATCAAGTCCATATATGACACTAGGCAGCAGAGAGCCATTTTACAGAGGCATATAAACGGCAGAAAATGATTTATTGAAATCGAAGAAAATCTGAAACTGCGCTCTGCCACAAACAATGCGACTATAATTAAGGAATTACCCATTCCTTCTCCTCATCTTTGAAATAAGCTTTCTACTCTTTCTTTAATTGGCTGGCTATAGAAAACATATTACTATATTTGGGTCCTGTTTCCCTAGTATCAGCCTAGTCCTGCAAGGAATTCCCAGTAAACCAGTGTTGCAGTTCTACAGTATATTAAAAAAAAATACCATAGAAAAGTGTTATCCAATGGGCAGATGTTAACTTAAAGTGCACATTGTTTGGAAAAGGAGTTAATTAACAACTTATTAATTGGATAGAAAGTCTGAAACTGTTGTACTTCTAGCAAATACATAATTTTCTTCAAGTATTATTAAAGCGTTTTTGTTGTACCTATTAAAGATTCTTGTCTCTAAGTTAATTTCATTATGCTAATAAGCTATCATCGTTACAGAACCTAAGCTTTGATCCATGTTAATTGTCGTGATCTTCAAAGACAAAGTCACCACTTACTTTAAATGAATTTTACATCTTTTTAAAGAATCACACGGAAATTAGGGGAAGTAATTAATTTTTTATTATGTGTCTCAATATTTTTAAGGGAGGAAGTCAATGGTATTGGCTAGAATTCATTTTAACATTTAACTAGGGAAAACAGCATGAGGCAAAAAAATGTTCAGATGCAAAAGATTAAAGAAAATTTGAAACTGGGACCTAATTTGTCTTGATAAACTTTGGTGTTTAATATGCTTCTTTTGTTCTCAGTGTGAAACTGCAGGGTTTTGATTTGTAAAAACTTTTTGAAGAATTAATTCTTTCTAATTTTTATTCCTTTCTTTGCTTTCCTTTTACTGTAAGACAGAGAAGTTGACCTTCAAACCATAGCACTTTTAAATATCTATGACTATACAAGGTTAAATCTATTAGTGGTCTGAGATTAGCTGTTATACACTTGCAAAGTGTGCACCTTCTGCAGCAAATTTTATCTTTTGTTGGATGATAACATGCTTTACATCAACCCAGTGAGTTTTAAGCAATTAATAGAATAGGTGTATTAAGTGATGTGTTCCTCTTTCCTTCAAGTGGGAGTAGTTTAACCCTTTGATGCTATTCAGACCTCAGTTATGAATCAATAGAATGAATTTATATTTGAGATTAAGACCTAAATATTGGCACTGTCAATACAGCTATACTTACCTTTTTTTTTTTCCAGAAATTCTCCATTATCTTTTTTTTTTCCAAATTTCTTGCAGAAGTGCAATATAAACATTTTGTGAATGAGAAAATTATTAAAAAAGGTCGTGCTGAATATACCTAAAAAGCTCGGCACTAGAAATGGAGCAGTTTTGTGCCACCCGTCAGAAGCTTGAGCATCCTGTTGCACCCGCAGTGGGAAATTCTGCCTTCCCCAAAGGCAGCAGACAAAAGTAATTTAAGGATAGTCATAGCAATTGAAATCAAAAGCCAGATTACCTCCTGCATTCTCCATAGTTAGCAACATGTAAGCACCGTAAATGCAAGTAAACATCAAGTTCAGACTGACCCTCCCGTCGTGGACAGGTGGCGAGCTCATTGCGGGGATTTTTCGGTATTAATGCTGTACTCATTTAGGCTAACACCAGGCTTGAGTGACCCTCATCTGGATTTAACCTATGACCTGCCAATCCAGACACATACTTTCAGACTTTAACATTAGTGTTTTTTTTTTTTCTCTTTATTTCTTTTTGTTTTAAAGGCATAGCTGACTTTAGTCAGTAAGCAGCTTTCATAACTGGAACAGATACATGTGATGTTCAGTGCTCTGTAATTTGCAGTCTAGATTTCTGCCTCTATAATTCCCAATTTCTAAGTGAATTCAGCTGAATTTCAGAATTCTCTGATTGAAAATGCTGTGATTAGGCAAAAGATTGCATTGCTTGTATGTTTTCTTCATTTTTTGTAGTAGAGCTTTAATTACGCGAAAAGGTCTATGAACATGATATAATCATTTTTATTATGGCATTTGGACATCAGTTTCATAGCCAGAAGGCAATTTACAGATGAAACAAAATTTTCTTTTTTTTTTTTTTTTGATACTTATTTAAAGTAAACTCAGTTTTGATGTAATTTCAACAAAGCACGGGTTATAGTAGATGTAGGGCGTTGCATGAAGCTATAAGATAGCCTCATCCTTGCCAATGATTGGAAGATTTTCCTTACCAATTTAATAAATCTACCTAAATTTACATTTTTTGGCATGTCTCTATCAGCGAACAGAGATGGTTTTTGAGAGACCAAGTCTTCTGGCTCAGCAGCCTCTATTCTTCTTTGGGAGACCTCAAGTCTTTTCTCTGCCCGGATGGAAAAGCCTCTTCAGCCAACCTGATTTAACAAGGTATTACATCTTTTCTTAATAATAGTAACATTGCATTCATGTTTAGATAATTATTCAATTCAGAAATAGTTCATCCCATCAGCCCTGTTACTGGCAGGCAAGTCATTTTTTCACCTGGCAGTATGATGTTGTAAGCCTTAACTAATCCTGGCTATAATGCAAAAGTCTGTTTTGGAAGAAAATTTCTGGCCAACTCTAATCTTAACCTCTTGCATGTCTGTATCTTCTAAATCGATGTCACAGTTGCAATAGCTTTGAAAACCCATATGTTTGTAAACTAAGCAAACCTTGATATTCAAAGGAAATGAAGACAAGAATTACATCTCTTGGCAGGGGTGCTTCAAGCTCAATTTCAGCTAATGTTGGCTCCTCGTACATAAAACTCCAACATTTTTATGCCCGTATACTATGCCAAATCTTCCCCATCTATGCAAGCAATATTGACAAAGACTGTTTGCTAATGCTGTGATACATCAGCCTCTTATCTTTGCTTTTGACCCTGATGTCACACAATAGCTTTGACAACACATTTCCTGATGGTTTCCCAGGTCTGCCCTCAGTTTCTCGACTCTTTGCTGAGAGTTGCAACTCCAACCCACTGAGGTCAGGAGCTCCTCAGTACGCTATGCCAACAAAGGCAGAAAGTCTGCCAGATAGTTTCCTGCTTCAAAGGTCTCTTCTATCCATTCTCTGACTATGGGTAGCCATAAACCTGCTGCTCTAAGATCATCCCGAGATGTTTTTTTCTCCCCTTATACTAATTTTATTTTGTTTAGCTTTCGTAAAGCAACTCCAGATCTTTCCCAAGTTGCCCCCAAACCTTTGCTCATCCTGTTTTCCACACTTCACAGTTAGGCAGACTCTAGTAGCTTAAATATTAGATATATTAAAAACATATATTTGCATATAGGCAAAGCTTTTGAGACAAACATAGCTCTAAATGCTATTTATCTATAGATATAGGTCTCTCTAATGCTGCCCACTAGGACTATTGGTGAGTAATGAAAAGAAAAATATTTGTTGTCAGTCATATCTGGCCAGAAGTCTTCCTTTAGGAATAACGTAAGATTTTCCTTTACATTGAATTATTAACTTAATTATATTTTGGCCCACTCACAGAAGAATATCACCACTGTCTTTCTCCCTGTAGTGTCCACACTCCAGTTCCCAAAAGCCTAAAAAGAATCTCTTTTAGCTATTTAGGAAAGGCTCAGAAGAGTTTCCCGAGTGTGACTATGATGCACGCCAAGATCTCTCCTATTCATGGAAGATGTCCTCGAGCTCTTCGCTATTGTTCTGAGGTCTTCCTCTCGCTGGAGCAGGGCTTCTCAGCATTCCTACCGCTGCTCAGCTCGGTGCTCCTGGGAAGCCAAAATTGCTCTTCTGAGCGGTAGTCTGGAGCCTGCAAACACGGAAAGTTTTGCTTCCAGCCCTTAAACCTTCCAGGCACCCAGTTATGAAGCCAAAAATCATGAAACTTATGAGCTTCCAGGGTTCCTGTGCTGTTTACATTAAAGTTGCTGGGTAAGGGGATCAAAGAGCTCATACGGACTCCCACAACTGTAGATGTCCACTAACAACCTCCAAGAAAGCCCAAGAAAGCCAGAGCAGGAAGGGCTACCGGAGGCTGGATGTCCCAGACTTTCTGTTCCCAGCTTACTATGCATCTGTCAGGGCTGAAAGGACACCAAGAAGTCTTGGAAATCACAGGCAGTGGGCCTACTTAGCATTCAAGATTGCAATGTCCACTCCAAAATTTTCATATTGCCACTTTTCAGTTCTTTCTTCCTCCCCAAGCCCCCCGACTATTAAAAAATTCCATTTTTAATGTGAAGCAGAGCTGGAATTCTTTGACCACCCTTTAAGCAGCCAGAGTTGTAGTTCAGTTATAGGAAATCATGCCTTTTAAATAAGAGGCTGGGAACGTGATCCAAAGCAGGATTTCCAGTGCTCCATGACATAGATGACAGCTGGACTGCCCTACCTATAGTATAGTCCAGAATAACATTGAGAATAAGCCCAGTCTCCAAAGCGTTATTGCAAGAACACAAATTAAGTAGAGTCAAAAATAAATCTCAGCTTCTCGGTGGAGATGAGCTGTGTAGCTAGATGCAGATGTGTTCAGTTCAGTCTGAAATTTGGTCTGTGGGTAGGAACAGGGAAGATCACATGTCGTGGTTGTCTCTAGAATTCCTTAGCAGGGAGAATTCCAGGTACCTGGATTCCTGTTTTATACTGACTTAATTCTTACCTAATTCAAGCTGAAAATTTTAGCCATAAAAATCTCTGCTGTTATAACTGGTCTCAGGTAACCGGGTATTAGCCCATTTTCAGATCTCTCAGAAAAGCAAAGACATTCCGAGAAAAGCTCCTTGATTTTCCTGTTTTCCAAAGAAGTTACTTGTGAAAAAAGGAGTTTGACTCCAGACTTGCTGTGGGAATGTTATTCAAACACTGGTTAAGTGCCAGAATGTGTTGGGAAGAAAGAGTTTCCAGAAAAATATCACCCTGATTAAAACCTGATTTTTTACTGAGTTTTCTTTATGCAAAGGGTTACCAGAATAGTAAAACAAAGTCATTAGTCAGTTTTTCCTTCCCTTACTTGATCATTACCAGTGATACTTTTATTGCTTTTATTTGAATGATTATTGTTATAACAATTCAGCAGCAAGCTACTTTTAGGTATCGGTTTCCTGTAGCCTCACTTATCACGTGGTAAGTTAAAATGTCCCGTTAATGTCTGTACTTGTTTGGCAGCCTTTTCTACAGAGCCATTTCACCCTTTATAATAAATTTAATTAGATATATGAGGAAAAGACAGGAAGGGTGTCATAGTGCCAGTGCTCTGTGTTTACTCCCAGTGCTATGTTCTTAAGCCACCAATGTGACTATCACCCAAAACCAGCTCGTTTTACACAAAAAGAGAAAATTAAAGCAGCAAACAGCAGAGGACAACAGGGAAATACTATTTTGATAATTGAACAGATTGTGCATAAAACTCCTCTTTGCCATAAGGCCACTTAAAAGGTCAGTTTGTTACACAAGGCTGTTTCTTTTCAAAAGATAAAACCACAGGCAAGGCGCATTTGATATTGTTTTAGTCAGATCTTCAAAAAAGGCAACAGGCATACAACTGCGCTCTAAATGTTGGATTAAACAAACTTCCACCATGGGATCACTGTGATACATGCCCTGTTTTCCATGCAAGCCATCGATGAAGTTAAAACACTGCACTGTAGTCCAAAAGTGCTGCCCTCCTCCTAGGAGTAGATGGTAAAATGTTGGGGTTAAACTCTCAGATGCTTCACTCTTCTAAAGACCTTTGCCTTTTAACTAAATGCTTGCTTATCTTTCTAATTTAACATAGTCCCACATTCTTTTTTTGTAGTAATTTTGGACTATCTGATAACATATAATGGAAAACATGTTTATGTCTTCCACCAGTTCTTGTTGCATATTTCAAATGCTTAGAACAACAATTTTCAGAAGCTTTCATTAAGGTTAATTTAAAAACTACATTAAATACAAACAGATTTTCTCACAAACAAAATGCAATGTGTACTTAACAGACTTCTGTATGTTATATTTGATAAACTACCTCATATAAATGCAAATTTTGACTTTCTGCCAGAACCAGGTGGTATGGAAAATATTTCTATTAAACAAATAATGCTGGGAGAGCAAACTTCAAGTTACGGTGTGTTACACTGAGAAAGAAGCTTTTTTTCACTAGGGTCAGATATATATTTCTGTTTTTTCCTCGGAGTACTTCATCCGAGAAGATGTAGTGCACCTCCATATAAAAGATATGTATATGTATACATAGGATAAATACTCATTTTCACCAAGTCAAGCTTTCTTAGCGCTACGTATGATTATTACTGACTCCTCTTGCTTTTCTGAACAGCTGTCTAGAAAGATATCACACTATGAGCTAAGCTCTGAAACTGAGCCAGAAGGGTCAAGAGAAAGAAGAGCAACCCTCTCAAACCCCGTATCATTAGGTATGATATGAAAACTGAGCTTCGTATGGCTTCTGCTGGGTGCCAACTCATCCTGCCGGAGTTGGATAATGTTCATTTGGAAAAGGAGCCTGAGAATTAAGGCTGCCAGAGGCAACTCTAAAGAGCATATGATGGAAACAAATTGAGTCACCACCAGTGCGGCTAACATTGTTGGTGGAAATTGGGACACCCGCGTGAGCCATTGTTCGCGGTACCTCGTCTGGTTTATGTAGCTCGCTGAGTTGAAAGCTGGATCTGCACTAACCTTGTGACGGGAGGAGGATTCACGCAATGTGGTTTCAATTGTCCGCGGATGCTTTCGGTTCGTACAGCGCGCTGCCAGTAACTGTGGGTCCTACTGGTCTCCCACGTTTGTGGTGCTATCCCAGCTCACCCCGATGAAGACAGCAGGCTGCCCCTTTGCAAATCAGCTAGGAAAGGCTTATTTATTTATTTTATCTTTATTTATTTTATCTTTATTTCATTTTATTTTATTTTATTTTATTTTATTTTATTTTATTTTATTTTATTTTATTTTATTTTATTTTATTT